>JAHWFP010204601.1:0-13930 GCA_023313725.1 Lithobius niger | reverse complement strand
GTTTCATGGAGTAGGAAGTAACTAAAAATTCTAGTAAAGAAATCCTAGTAAAGTACTTTTCTTTTTTTTTTAGTTTGCAAAACTGGAAAAGAATGATTTAGTAGAATTTCTAATTACCTTATTATTTACTTGCTAGTATGGCGAATGAACGTAGCCTGGATGAATACGAAACCTGGGAAAAGTACCACCAATTAAGTTGGGTCGAAATTTTATCAGTTTTATTTGGATGTGCGTATATTTCGTTATTTGTTACAGGTACACGCGGCCTGCCTTATAACATTCCACCTATACCTTATAACAGCCATGCGCTGATCGCCAACCGCGCATGCAACACAAAGGTCAACTGAGATAGTAGCTGCGTTTCTCGCAGGAAAGAACGCAGCTACTGTCTCAGTTGGCATTGCGTCTAATAGACGAACCAGCATGAACGCATTAATTGTGTCGTCACAAACCGGAATGATTCTCGTATTTTAACATGACAATTTATAATTTTCTAGGGTACTGTCTTATAATATTGCTTCCGTGATCTATTGGAATAATTAATTTTAATTTGTACTGCATTAGTCTTTTAGATTTTTGATCTCATGGTAATTATTAGCAAATTACTACATGCACACGAAGGGGTAAAACGTCATGGTTATTGTAAGTGGGGAAAGGATCATATAAGTGCGGGACGCACTAGTTGACAGTTTTTCAACAGAAAATCTCCTGGACGCCACATTTTAAAACGGATTTTTACCAAGGGATTGACTAACGGTAAGTAAATAGATCTTTGGGGCCATAGCCTACTTGATGTGGAGGATCGAGAAAAATAGCGCTGGGAGGAATGTCCTTTTAAATTGCATATCATACATTGTGGGCGATTACGATAGCTGAATCGTTAGCCTTCATAAGGATTTAACTTACACAAGGGAAAGAGTGCTGCCTAAACGTTACGTATTGATCATGTAATTGGTAGGTAATCAGATCACAGCGGAACTACAAACATAAAATTAACAGGATTATTATTTTAAAAGTAGTTCACAATGCCAAACGATCTTAAATTCTGGAAAGTATGGTAAATTGGATTAGGTGAACAAGGTATAAAACGAATAAAGTACTTGGCAATTTATTTAAAATACACGCAGAAGAATGCAGAAGAAAGTGCATGTTTTAAGATTTTTTTATAATTTCACCATCACTAGTTTGTCCATTTGCAAAAAAAAAAAAAAAGAAGCGTTTACAACGTTTGTAACAAAAGAAAGCAACGTTCGGTAAAAAGGAAGCAAACATTTTAATATAGTTTTTATCGGTCTTTTAATCTAACAAGCTCAACCCGTGAGTAAAAAACGCTACGGATGATGTTTGTGTTTAAAGCATAAACGTCTTAAATGTCCCGTGCGTCCAACCAGCTGAAGCAGGTTGATAATCTCGTATTAATTTGATGACGCTAAGTATGGTGCACAGAGTGGAAAAATGAAGTTCGTTAATGTGTTTTAAATGTTGCCCAACGCAAATCGTTGTATTGTTTAGCAAGTATAATTCGTGTAAATCACATTTAGATTGTGCAAATGTGATTGACACAATGTAAATAGTATTGTAACTGTTGAAATTTCCTGTTTCTTTAAATAAAACCAATCAAGCAATCAAGTAAAATCAGGAGTGTCATAAAGGAGAGCCCTAAGGCTCGACGGATTCCATGATATAACGGGTCCATGATAATGTTACGGCATATTCCATCTCTTATTCTGGAAAAAGAGATGGAACATGCCGTGGACATGCCACACAGCCCACTAAAACCAAAGCTTCTCTCTCAGACCTCCTAATGACAAGGCATGGAACATGGTTACAACATGGACACTGCCACGTCCTACGAAACTGTATATATTTATCGGCTCCTGGCAAAATCAGCTATGTTATGAAAAGAAATGAAACTGCTTTGGTCGCTAACGGTAGTTTTTTTTCCTGATAAAAGTAATAGTGTGTTATTAGTCGTTCGATTCGTATCTATTACTAAATACGAAACAATAGGCTGGTTATGCGAGCAAAGTGAGCTCTGATGAGACGAAACCAATACAATGAAAGAGATCACATCACGTGACTGCTAGTTGCTCGGTAAAAACGAAACTTTGCATGTAATTAGACGACGACCTACATGTGGTTCCTAAAAAAAAACATACGAATTCAGTTATCATGTCGAGGAATAATGGCTAAAAAACTGTTCCATAGTATAGTCAGTGAGAATCTAGTTATTCCATAGTAAGCCATGTGGGGAAGAGCAGATGGAGTGAGCGAAGCTAACACAAGCAGCATATGTTGACCTCACTGTGAAGGAAGTGGCCAGGGGGAATAGGGTGGTTTGAGTTTTACGGTTCGGGAAGTGATGACGAAGTTGGAACGCGGAGATGGTGCGGAAGATACTGCAATGCAATGAGGCAGACAAAGAAAAACACAACTAGGACTATACTGGAAGCCTTCGTATTATAAAATTTTCAGTAAAATTTTCGAACCTCACTCCGGTTCTTCATAAGTAATCCCCAAACTAACACTAATATAGGCTCGCTGCCTTAAAAATGGAACAACACTATTCGCAACAGCGTCACGATTTTCATAACAAAACCAGATCACCTGACCCACATCAACCTATCGGATGACGGAGAATCTGGAACGTGGATGCTGTGTTTAGAATATGGCCAACGCTATCGAAATGATGAACATGCACCTTTAATGTGATGTTTGTTACCTAACTTGGCGCGACACACTAGCTTGTGTCTAGATATACGAACGTCAAAGAATTGAGTTAGAGCGACGAAAATACGCCTGTTAACATGGTAATTTATCCCTTATTTGGCGTCGTAGGTGCCTTAGGCGCAAAGAAGTGGGCCTACGAACATGCACGCACACTAACACATCCAATAGAATTTTGTAGGGGAACAAAATAACGAAGGGAAAGTTTTACTTTTCGAGACTTAGCTGATCCAATAATAAGACAACGATGAGAAAATTGGAGCTAGAGAGATAGAAGAGCAGGACTACAATTTCTCCACAGATTGATTTATCGTGCGAGTATTTGCGCTCTGATAACAAGGGAATCTGGCAAACGTTTAGTATCTCCATTCGGTCAAGTAACTTTGATGTCACCCACCATTTCTTCCCTTTATCTATCGGTAAATGTGGGACAAACACTTGGAAAAGGGGAGAGAGCTATTCTTAACGTGTGGGTCAACGGGTCCGTCACTTCGGTGATAATCTTTTAACATATTACTGAAGCGACAACTCAAACAAAAGCAAAGTGTGAAATTCTAATTTTTTTTATGTTCTGCAAACGTGAAGAGATTTAAATTCTAAAGTTATACGTATTTGCCCTGGTGTGCAACTTATTTATTGCAACTTATTTATTGCAACTTATTTATTGAACACTGCTTCGAGGTTCAACTTTTAATAGAATACTTGACTCCATGCAGTTAGGAGCGGCAGAAGTAAGAAGGGCTGGGCTAGAAATTTATATTCGATATAAATGATCTCGTGTGTAGGTCGACAACCTAGTCATCTAACGAAATGTGCCGACTAACTTATACACTAGTTGCGAACAAATTGAAATCAAACAAACCCTTTGAAGTCCACCTTAGTTTAGTGTGCTTCTTTATTATTGCATCCATTGCTGTATTCACTAATTAAACTATAAATTATCTGGAATCAAACTAAAGAAAAGAACAATCTTCATTGAACTCATCTTTGAAATATTATTTTAAATAAAATGGGGAATAGGGATTAAAACGTAGGCTTAAGGTAAATCACAGACCTATAACAGATAATATTCGCATCCGAGAAAAAATATTTATTGCTTAAGACGAAATTTTGCAATAGGCAACATTTACTTGCATTGCATCACAGTCATCTCCATTTAGGTAAAGAATCAGCTCGGGCAACTTTTATGGAGCCCCAAATCCCCCCCCCCCCCCCAACAAACTGACATCCACCTATCATCGTATTTTTTTTTGAATGAGCGATTTATTCAAACTTTGCAAATGATCCTCCCTATTTTTCATTTGGGTGGCTTGTTTCTCATTTCGCTCCATTGTTTTAGGAAATGAAGCTGGAAATACACAAATGTCCTCTGATACAAGGTACATTCATTTAAAAGGACATTTTTAATGAATCCTGCTGGAAATTGTGTATCGACATTTGCATAGATTAAAGTGAACGTAGCAATCCCGTTTCTTGCGAGGGAAAATATTGGAAAATTGACACACGCCTGAACTAATGTTGGAAACATGAGCCATATAGGAAAGCCAACAAGGAGAAATATACCTTTAAGAGTTAGCAAAGAAAGGGCACATCGGCACACTATAGACCAATAACGCTGGCCCTTCACTAAAATAACTATTTACACTTGTTTATTACAATAATATGCCACTTTAACGAAATAAATCGTATATATATGTACCCCCAAAAAAACTCAACATTTTCATTTTCGATATCTTTCGTGCCACTACATGCTGTGAAAGCATCAGTCTAAACCAAAGGCAACATTAAACAGTTCGTATAAATTAGCAGGATAGACAGTTAGCCTACGAATGGCTATTTTTCTTGACGTAACACGTAATACGAATAACAACAGATTGGCCTGCCTGCTCATCATCCAACAACCAATCCAAACCATCACAACTATATTATTAAAGGCACATCCGGCCTGTCTTATAACAACCACGCACAGATCTCCATCTATACGCAAGTTACTATCGCACCGTTTTACGGAATTCGGTGTAGGAATACAAGGCCAACTGAGACAGTAGATACGTTCCACAGTTACTTTCTCAGTTGGCTTTGGAATAGTGTACGAAGAGGCATCAAGTTAAAGATTGTGTCGTCACAACCCGGAATGATTTTCGTATTACAACATCACACTTCATAATTTTTTAGGCTATACTCTTGTTAAAGAAAGAATGTTGTCCTTATATGGGCACTTCACTGTTCTAATAGAAATAAATATATTATTGGTTACTTGCTTCTGTACGACCCATCATTCGCTACAAGTTAAGTGTGATTCACTTTGTAACGTACGTTGGCTCGTACAGAAACGAGTAACCAATAATACATTTATTTCTATTAAAACAGTGAATTGACCATATAAGGAAAACATTCTTTCTTTAACAAGGGTATAGTATCTAACAATTTTTCTTCGGCGATATAGGCAGAAATAATTTTAATTTCTACCGCATTAGTCTTTTAGATTTTTGTTCTTATGGTAATTATAGCAAACGATTAAAAATTAGTACATGCACACACAGAGATGAAACGTCATGATTATTGTAAGCGCGCAAAGGATCATATAATCGCAGGATGCAGTAAATAGTTCCCAATATTCAACAGAAAATCTCCTAGACGCCACATTTTAAAACGGATTTTTTAGCAATGGGTTGATTAACGTTAAGTAAATAGACATCTGGGGCCGTACTTGAGAATACTTGATTGAGAAAAATGGCGTGGGGAGGAATGTACCTTTAATAACCAATATTTTGTTGCAAGCTAAAACGATCACTGGAACATTCTTCAATGCAATACGTCATGAATCTTACGTCTTACGAGCAAAACTTACAAAAAAAAGCAGCCCTTTCAAAACAACGTCTTAACTCGAAATAAATGATCGTAAAAGTGTAAACAGGATATCCACGCAAGCTATGTGTAATAGGAACTAACCAAGGATTCACGTTCAAATGAAGTACCAAGAATTCTTGGCTGCATGGAACAATTTGCTAGAGTCAAAATTTTATTATTAATATAATATTAAACACACTTTTACCAGAATTGTGAAGTTTAAAGAGCACTTTTGCGGTCAAACGAAAAATAAAAACATAATTTGCTTGGGCAAGTCATCTTAGTGAACAACGTCGATATATCTTCTCCTACATCACCACTTGCCAAAACTTGCCAAAACATGCACACAAACATTAACGATTCGTTCAATATACTACCTACCGTAATTGTGAAATAATTTGCACATAAAATAAACTTAGTAACAATATAGTAATAATATAGTAAACTTTGTGCATATTATTATTAATATTATTATTGTTGTTATTATTATTATTATTATTGATAATAATCTCAAAGTGGATAAATAAAAATCCCAAACTGAATGAATTCATACTGCAAAATTGACCTATAGCAAAACAAATCCCACTGCAGTTTAATGAACTTCCACCCAAATGACAGAATCTACAAATCATTTATGTAGCAAATGGGGAAATACAATAAATTAAAATTAAAACACAGATGATAATCTAGGTTACTATACAATAGGGGACGATTAAGCATAACAAACTGACAATATATTCATTTCTACTGTCGTCTAATACATGCTTTTACCATAAAGTGTTAATAGGACAAACCCACTTCCTATATTTGTGCACCCTGAGTGCGTATAGCATTTACAACATAAAAGTATAAAGTAAGTATAAAATTTACATACATTTGAAGTAATGTTGCAAAACTGAGTCACACAGGAAAGCCAACATGGAGGCATGCACCTTTACGACTAAGTAACACAACATGGACCATTTTTTTTTCTAATCTTCCAATGACAGTGCCATAACTTGATGCATTTCATTTTTGAAGATGGTAACCCCGTTCAACAGTCAGTTTTACAAAAACTTTAAAAAAAGGACGTTCCTCTGCCTATTTTCGTGCATCCTGCGCCGTGTTTATAGCTTTTTGTAACATTTACAAACATTTGAGTGACTGTGTAGCAAACGTGAAAATCAAAGCGTTTTGCGATATCTACGTACGTTTGAACTCGTGTTGCAAAACTGGGTCACACAGGAAAGCCAACATGGAGGTGTGTACATTTAAAGGTCCATTCTTCCCGGTTGGCTTTCCTGTATGGCTCAGTTTTACAACATTAGTTCACAGTAAATGTTGCGAAGGCATTTATTTGCCTATTTTTTCCCACGCAAGAAACGGAAATGTTACATTCACTCTGACCTATATGTACATCACAAAAGCTATGGATGCTCGAAATTGGTCCGTTAAGTCAATATTTCAAGTAGGCTGTTTCATGTCAGCAAGCAAATAACGCGCGATAAACCAGAAAGCCAATGGAAATAGCATCAAGTAGGTCTTAGATCTGTCGCATCCGTTTTCGTCTGCCAACTGCGGAACAGATCTGGTTCAAATGTTTACAGTTTGACAGACGCAACGCTAAAACAGCTGGTTTTCGCACTTTTACCACGGCAGAGCGGTGCTGAAACATCTGAAATTTTCTTGTTTCCATCCCAATGCAATTTTTTTTCAGGAACCTTAATAAATTTTACGTTAGTTGACTAGTAACTTAGCAGCACATAACAGAAATGTGGGACTTAAAATTATTATTTTCAATGATGATGACCAAAATAATCTCGAGGGTCACGTGCCCCGCCTCTCTTCTTCGGGGGGCGGGGGGGGGGGCCCCGCCCCAGCAAATCAACATCCGGACGATTTTGACTTAAACAGACTGTATAGGTTACTACACTACATTTTCATTAGAATACGGAACTTGTGGGCCAAACCAGGTTGTTGTCTAAAAGACCAGTTCGAGCCAAGGCTACCTTTGGCGCATGTGGCAGCATGTTATTATAACGAGTGCCTCCGGCGCTGTAAGGAAGTCTTGTAACGAGTTCGGATCAATGAAAGCATGCAGACATGCCGGAGACTGCAACCTACCTATTTTGGCGAGGGTGGCCAGGAAGATCCAGAGCGCGATGATGAACGGCGTTTGTACATGGCCGAAATCCACCGATGCCACGCGGTATCTCTCGATTTCGTGTGTGGCGTCCCCTTCGTGATCTTCGTGTTCGAATCCGTTGTCGTGCTGCGAAGGAACGGGCCTCAAGCTGCCGCTGGTCGGGCACCCGACCGCCGGGGTGACTGCGGGCCCTGCCTCGGCTAACACAGCCCGAGCCCCTAGTGCCAACGCTGCTAGCACCAGCCAAGCCGCCATCGGACTCGCTATCTGCGGCATTTTGAACGAGGGAATGGCCGTGATCACTAGATCCGAGTCATAAGCTGCCTGTTATCCGTGTTGTTCGGGCATCAAAACAATCGAGTAGACGCAGCGCCTTCTCCCCATCCTGTAAGGCCGTGTAACTGCCTTCTTAGCCGGCTAGCCTCAATGTGAGCCCTGTGCAGCGCTACACATGACAACACGCAGCCGGCTCTCTTCATTGGCTCTCATTTCGTGACGTAGCTGCCGACGAAGCAAGCCCATGCGCTCGGCATCCAGTAGCACCTGCAACCACAGACAGACATCGGATTCATTCACACAAAAATGAATGAACTATTGGGCTACACAATAGTTAAAAAAATAAATAAATAAGCAGAACATTAAAATCCTTAATTCCTAATTTTTGGCTGACGCAATTTACGGATTCGGTCAGGGCCAGATTTACAAAGGGGTAAAACTGGCAATTTCCCGGCCCCTTTAGTCAAAGGGCCCCCCCCCCCCCCCCCTCTCCCATGCAAAAATGTTAAATAAAAGATTTTATTAGAAGCAGCTTGACCATAATAAAAAAGTTTTGCAAACGTGTCCGACGATGATGTACCTTTACGTGTGTCTGCTTCTGGTCCTAGCTGGTGGGAAGTAAGAGAACGCCCACCCCCTAGCTGACTTTGTTTGGGCTTCGATCTCTTAACATTTTTCTACTGGAGGGGCACACCGAACTTGAAATGCCCCACTCCAATCTAGAGATCTAAATTCGAGCCTGGATTTTTTTTTTTTTAACTGTAAGAAAAAAAAATAGAAACGTAAACGAAAATCATCTGAGGAATCTCTACCCTTTCCCTCACCTCCAGAGCAAAAAAAAATTAAAACATGAAAAATAAAAAATAAAACTTTTTAAGAATCAGAAGCCCGACCAACAAATACGTTCGAATTTTTATTGTTTTAAGCTTCTTTAGGGCCTAAGGGCTTCGGGCAGATGACCAGGAGTGGTTAACGCTCGTTAAACCTTTGAACCCTTTTTAATCAAGACACGCGCTAGCATGTCGCCGCCAAGTTGTTTCATTGTTGTTGTATTGTTACATGAAGGCGGCAAGCGTAAGCATGTGTCTTTAGCTGAATCAAAAGTTTTATAGACTACGCGTAGCTGGATAAAATACTTGCATGCGACAAAATCGGCTGCAAATCTGTTGGACAATCAGGCATTACGTCCCTATAATGTAGGGCGACGGTTTTGGTTCGTCGGACGACTCTTTCTAGGAAAAATTTGCTACCAAAGATAATGTGATCTTGATGTGTTGATAATATGTTGGCTAGCTAACTAGCTACTAATGGCTCGGAAGTCATGTTAATTTCCATCGACTTTAAGAAGCTGATAGTGAACGACGCAGAAGACCTTTTGAAATGAAAGTTGCTGTGAGCATTGGTTGACATTAATTGCTCAATTACTCATTAATTGGGTTAGTGAGCTAACTGGCGCGTTGGGAGACTATGGATTGTTAAAGTATTGTTCGTAACCCTAAAAGTATTGTTCGGTATTGTTAAAAGCATTGTGTCGGTCACGTATCTCGTGTATTTGCAGGTGTATGTTACGCGCTGGTCGGTTACCGGAAATGACGTACTGTAATGCCACATATCGGCATAACGTAATTCTTCCATATTAACTAGTAAGTTAAATTGTTATTGCTAAAGACAATTGCCATACCCAGAAACAAACAGTCAACAAACAACCAACATGAGTATTATTTATCTGAAATGTGCAGAATTAATACTTGGCTCCTTTTTGCGAGTAATTAGTTATTCCTAGTTTGCTTTTAAAGAAAGTATTACGCTTACAAAATCCAAACTCCACAAAATCATAAAATAAAATCAGTTACCAAAAGAACTGATATCAACAAGAATTCAAGAACTCAAGAACTGAGTCAACACCGAAAATGTTGTAAAGTCCAGAAGTAATGTTTTAGCAAGGTTACAACTTACCAAAACTGTAAAGAATCCAGAACATCATAAATAACAAAAAAAATCACGTTAAGTGCAGCTACCAAAAGTTCTGATATCTAAACCAAAAACAATATATTGTAAGCAAAATACCCGCAAAGTTTCAGCCATCGAACGTCTGTGATATCAAAAACGAGCCAAGTTTCCACTCATCAGACATACAACGCAACTTTAAAACTTGGCGCATTGCATGCCTTTCATTTGGAAGACCCAACATGCACAACCATCATCAAGATAAGCGTTAGTTCATTGTTGTTTTTAGTGTTGCTGTTTCATTATTGTTTCGCGCACACGAAGCGAAATAAGAACATCAACGTTGAAACGATCAATCGGTCACTCCGACGATCAATCTGCTCTCGGTTAAGAAAAACTATTTACGAACTGCAAAACTCGGTAGCAAATCGCGGAGGTTCCGATTTTCGTGACGTCAGGAAGGGTTCACAAATAATACTACGTTTCATACCACACTAAAAGCTATAGTTTACAGCACAACACGCTAGTCTGCAGTAGTTCAATAAAACGCCACCATCTGAGTTGTAAAACTTTATTGTAAATTGATTCACACAAAAGATATTGTAACAAAAAATCTTTAACATTATTTCGATAAAATTCACTGCATATAAACTTATTCGAAAAAATAAGATATGTATATCCGAAGTATTCAAGTGCAAAAAAGGCTTGCAATGCGCCAAGTTTTAAAGTTGCGTTGTATGTCTGATGAGTGGAAACTCGGCTCATTTTTGATATCACAAACGTTCGATAGCTGAAACTTGGTGGGTTTTTTTCCTTACAATTTATTGTTTTTGGTTTAGATTCTTGCTATCCAAGGACAAGAATGAAACTCGTCTTAAAGCAGCAAAATTGTCCGCTCCGTCGCATTCATGAAATAAATAAATTAATATATATATATATATATATTATATATATAATGCAACTAATTCTTTTATGCTGGTCATTTTTCTCCATAAGTCTTACGCACACAACGACAAATTAATCTAATTTTATGTTTGTAATGGCCTGCCGCCTGTCTATCTAACGACATGTCTATCTATCTATTGACAGGTCTGTAAGTGGTGGGTCCCGAATTTCCGAAGGTCCAATTGTGAGGAGCAAAGGTTTCCCTAAATTGACCGTAAAGTCTCGAATGTCAGGGCTGATTCCTGAACTTGGGAGGCAAAATGAGAAACATTACGGTCCTGAATTTGAGGGCAAAAAGTAAGATTTTTGAATATGAAAGCAATAGTGTCCTATAGGTACCTGAATCTGGAAACGAAGATAACGGGTCTTGAAGGTCCCTGAATTCGAAGGCAAAAGTGCCCTTAAGGTCTCTGAATTTTAAGGCAGAAGTGCCCCTAAGGATACGGTCCCTGAATTCGAGGGCAAAATTTTCCTTAAAGACGAGTTGGCACCAAACAAAAGTTTGCACTCTTCTACCTGACGATATCGACTTCTCTGTAGAACTTGCTGGCAGCAAGCATAGTAACGTACAAAGAAATATCTTTTAATATAACAAACGAGCCACGTTTCTCCTTTATTATTTACTAAATCTGGCACGTCCTCGTGTATCTGGAACAAGCTGAAGAGGTTAACGATTTTATTGTCATTAGATGGTGCCGTGGTATGAATATAAAGAATCTACTGCAGCGCCATACCGCTGTCTAGTGGAAGTAATATCGTTATAATCGTTACAGCTTGTTTCTAGATGAACGAAGACGCAGAATATTTTTTTTTATCGATAATTAAGGAGGTGCGTGGCTTGTTTGTTGTGTTAAAGATAGTTCTTTGGGCATTCCTTTGCTTACTAGTGAGACCTCGATAGCGGTAGATACTGCACACTTTTATTTGGTGGCAATTCGCCTTTAAGATCCCTGAAATCGAAGGCAAAAGTGTCCGTCCTTGAATTTAAAGGCAAAAGTGTTTTATGGTACCTGAATACAGGATAAAGATATTAAACGATACTCTTGCTCAAAAGGACCATCAGCCATTTTGTATAACACCGAGTAAAAATTGAGTTTACCAATGTTTAGCATTCGATGTCCTTTTTCAAATAAATTTTCAAATGGGCAGGGGATAGTGGATTTCATCGCCCGAGCCTTTTCCCCTGCTGCACGGTTAGACTCGACACTGCTAATGCTTGCATGAAATGCTTGATCAAAATGGTCTAATCATTATTGAAAACAATACCACCGAGACCAAAGCTAGTCGTATTCAGTAATCATTTGCTGCCTGCCCCCCCCCCCCCAAAAAAAAAAATGCAGTAGCCTCTAAGACAGTAAGGCGCACAAAATATGTACTGCTAAAAACTGACATGCTGCCGTTTAAAATTCGTAAACTTCTTAATTAAGCAAAGAGGAACGTTTAAATTTCAGCTAAATAGCATAATTACAGAACGTGCGCTTTCCTTAAAAGTTATCTGGAACAACAGCTACCCAGGATTTTGGAAAGAGGGATGGCAGGGGGGTGGCGTGCTCCTGAGTCCATATTTTGACCTCGTTCGTTAGCATTACTCAGGATCGCCCGAGTGTCTGGTGGGGTTCTATGGCTTCAAATTTTGTATGGGACCTCTCACCTGTTTCTGTGGGATTAGTATGCTTAGAGGACCCATGCTGGGCAAAAGAATTTTTTTCTTTTCAGCTTTTTGTGGCCTTTTCTTGTTAGTGAATGGTATCGTGGGATACGGCCCTGCCAGCAGGTTCCCTCATGGTGATCCTCGTAAGCTAAAAACACTCAACACCCTTTTTGAGCTGTGTTTTATTTGCCTGGGACTCCTTGAAGCACGGGACAGAAGCCACTCTTGCTTCTCTCTCTGGTCGGCTCTGGCCCGTATTACTGCCATGATAGTTATTTGAATCCGCTAATTGAATCGTTTACATTCACAAAGTCGGATGCTATAAATGTTTTCACACCGTGAATAATTTTTTGCAAATATTTTACCCTTTGATGGAAAGCCTAGCTCAAATAGCTGAAACTAACACTTACTCAAACCGAGAGCGGCACTATTAATTCCCAACTGAATTGTAACATATGGCAGAATCAACGCGACGCGCGACGTACGTCGCAGACAGTTGAAGGCCACCGCAGACAAATTTTGGCCAAATTCCTGCTATTTTGTCAATTTTTGACCGATTTTGACATTCCAATACACCATTTTAATCGTCTCAACGAGACCTTTCCATTGGTGGAGTAGCCAGATCATAGGATGAAGCACTGAAAAGTAATTCCATAAAAACCAGTAAACATGTGAGTAACCATATGATAAAAACAGATTAGCTGCAGACAAATTTTTTTCAGACAAGTGGTGTCGCAGACAGTTACAGAAAGTTCTGCTTCTGGGTAACATACTAAGAAGCATTGATTACGTATGTACATACAACCAGTCCTGAACAAGATTGCCAACGTGAGAGAGGGAGGCTTAACACCACTAGTCTTTAGAGGTTCCACGGATTGTGAAGCTAAAAGTGACAATTTTGTCCTAAATAGAAAAACTAGGACAATTTTGGCCAAGTTGGGGAGGGTAAGGGAGACAGCAAAGCTATTTGCACCGAATGAGGAAGTTGCGACCCTGTCTACAATTCTTGTTTGTATTACAATGTGTTTGTTTTTTAACAGAGTCCGAAAGCCAGTGAGTACAAATTCGGGTTCAGGACGAACGTTGGCGGACGAAGTAGGACGAATGACTCACGATCATGCACTAATCACAACGTGGTGGTTAGTTGAAAGTGAAACTAATTTGAAAGTAGCCAATACCTTCATGAAACGTATAAAAAAAATTAATATCCTTTAAAACAGAGGAAACAACATTTCGAGAAACACG
Source organism: Lithobius niger (assembly GCA_023313725.1). Classification (NCBI taxonomy): domain Eukaryota; kingdom Metazoa; phylum Arthropoda; class Chilopoda; order Lithobiomorpha; family Lithobiidae; genus Lithobius; species Lithobius niger. The sequence goes on along the minus strand of JAHWFP010204601.1, from coordinate 164 downwards.
TCGTTTGTTTTAACCGACCCTGCCCCAACCTGCCTACTTTCACCTACGGCACCGCCCTATGGTTCATTAACAACGCTGACTGAATCAAAGGAAGCAACCAGCGAAGGACACTTGGTTGGGAAAGGGGAGGGAATCCCCATTTTGCTAACTCATCTTACGATTTT
>JAHWFP010204600.1:16054-36109 GCA_023313725.1 Lithobius niger | reverse complement strand
GGAATTGAACCCACAATCTTTGAGACCAAAGACCGAGGTAGTCTGACATTTAAGTCCAAAAGGCAACGTAAAGAGGTTTGCATCTGTAGATATTTAACCGTAAGACGTGTGACTGTACGTATTTGAAGGATTGAGTTTTGTATTGTAGGTCTTACTGGCAAATACTTTGTTTGTTTTCTGGTTTTCAATATGCTGCAGTGAAGAAGGTGCCAATAGCACCGAAATTTTGGAATTTTTATTATATGGGCGAAGGGGTTTACTTCCATGTTGGTGCAGGCTTCTACTTACAACAACCTCGTTCAATATTGGACCCTTTTTAATACGTTAGCCTACTAGACTGGTTACAGTTTATTAATGCACTCTGATGACGTTACACTGTGCGGAAACTTTGGCAGCTGTGTAAGGTTAATCTGACAACCCACGCGCGTCACCGTGGGTTAATTTTGGTAACCCATACCTTTACCGTGGACACTTTTTATAATGATTGTACTTTCATAGCTCCAACAAAATTAGAATCGGTACCTAGCACGACACCAAACTGTCGGTGTGTCCGAATTTTTCACACTTACTAGAAATAAAAAAAATACGGTGGCAAATAACTTTACCGCAAGTGTTTGTTTGGCAGATTGAACAAGACCGCAAGAGTTTGGCGACTTGACTACCGAACTATTTTTCGATATAAAAAAAACTACTGAAACTTCACACACCTAAACTTGTATTTTTAAAAGAAGATGAACACGGCTGATTTAGGTTGGAAAATTCAGGTCTGTTGCCCCCCCCCCCTAAAAAAAAAAAGAAAACAAAACAAAAATATCAGCTCATTGGTATAACTTTATTTCTTTGACATCCTGCAACAAATTTTAACGTCTGGTCAGTTAAGTCACAGTCGTCCATTTAACGGAAGCAGTGGCAGAATAATTGGAATGACCCTTGTGTTTCATGTTACAGGGTTTCTTTTCAGCCCTTTAAAAAGTTGTGAGGGTGTTCTAAGTCTTTTGGGACACCCTGTATGTTTAGCCGCAGTGAGCGCGGCAGCGCGAGCGAGGCACGTAATTTGAGACGGTGTAAATATTCTGCAAAACGGTGTTTCCCTATAAATGTTTGACCATTACACAAGAATAATGTATTAAATTTTGTGTGCCTAAAATTTCATGAACGGTATTTGGCGTAATGGGACTTGCCCTGTAGGCAAAAGCTTTTAATCTGCTTTCTTTTTGCCAAAACGTGACTTGGCGAAACGGGACGTGACCGTCACAGTAGGGTTGTTGGTTGAGTATAAAACAGTATTAACATAATTTTTATTTGTATCATTGTATACCATAACGTTATTTAATTTTTCTTGCAATTTGACTAATAAATGGTCCCCTTTCTTTTTTTTACAGGTAAGGAATTTCACTTTCTTCACCCACTACCTTCATTACTTCATGTGTAGTAAAGTAAGTGTACGTAAAGTAAGCAACAACAGCCGAAATTCATTTTGCGAACACGAAAAAGTGTCGAAAACACAGGCAACCTGCAGTCACAGTGGTATTTAAAAGGCAACTCAAAGAACACAACAAAAACACTTATAACCACCTTTGGGGAACACAAAACATTGGAAAGAAAATTAATACTGTGATGAGCCTTTTTATTTATTTTCTCCCACAACTTCTGACGAAGGCGAAAGGAGCATCACAGACAATTCAAGAGTATAGGACCATTTTATGTTCTTTAAATGTGGTAAAGTGTTTTTGTTGTGTTCTTTGTGATGAAAAAGTGTAAAATACTATCATCAACATGTTGTTTGCGAATAATATTACGGCAGGAGTAATTTCGACGCGTACTATGCACCATCCATATTGTGCACCAATTTTCGAAAACCACTCCGATAAAGAAGCTATACAATTGGTGATTATTTCCATTGATTTTTGCACGCCTGTGGAATTTTTTCACCTCGGGATTTCTTCTTCAGGTTTTTTAAGGGTCCTGGGATTTCATTTTTTTTCGGTGACTGTTTTTTGCGGGTGTTTGTTTCTAGAGATTTTTATTTTCCGTGAGACTTTTTCGGAGATTTCTTTCGTGGGATTTTTTTTTTTACGGAGTTCCTTTTGAGCTTGTTTTCCGAACTAGAGGCGTGTCAAGTCGCTTCATGACCAAAATTACAAAATCGCAGTTTTTAAAAATAGCAATTTGATTGATTTTTCACTCATCCTGTGTGCATTAACATGCACAGATCGCCGAGAGGGCAGGGGCAAGTTCTAGTAAAAGGGCACGCTGATTTTTTTTTTTACTCGTCAGGATCTTTTTTTTTTTTTTGCTTTTCGTTTAGCTTGTCATTGCCTTTTTTACCCGTTTACGCCCCTCTCTGGCTCTTTCCTGGCCTTATTTTTGCCCTTTTTGGGTCTCTAGCTTTGGCTGTAGTCTGGGTTCAGACGCTGTTTTTTGCCAAGCAGGGAAGCCTAACACGCGATCCTCGGCATTCGCCTCGCCTCGACTCGTCTGGATAGTGTTTACGTGGTGAGACATCGTCTGAGCCCAGACTACTTAGGCTGCAGCACCAGCATTTATCCGTTCGGAAAACCAAAATAGGGCATATTTAATTTTCAAAAAAAGGGCCAAAAGGGTATTTTTTCCAAAAGAACCAAAAAGGCATTTTTTTTCAAAAAAGAGCAGAGGTAATCTCCCCACCCCCCTGTGCATGCCACTGATCTCTGTGTAGTGGTTATTTCTTGATTGGCGACAGCCAATCACAAATCGAGAATTTGACACACGCCTTTCATGTAGCCAGCCATTCCAGGGCACGCTATCCCATCGTATAACAGCGCAACCGGAAATAAGCGTCATTCTTCTTAACAGAAGGAACCGACCTTAACCAATAACCACCAATGGCTGACTTAATTGCGTCACAACGACAGGCCCCAGACCACCGACAGCAACACTAAAAACTGGCATTTCGTCAGGGTGGGTGGGAAGAGGAGAGGCGAAACGTTTACGCTCGGAAACGGAAAACCTCATAAAAGAGCACCTTCTTCTTCTTCCCTAATTCTTAGAAAATCACCTATGTTTTGGCGTCTTATCAGGTCATCTTAAAACCCCCCCCACCCCCACAAAAATAGCGTTGGGTAGAAAGGTGGGGGTAATGGGCGGAGTGTGGTTAAGTGCTCTTTTTGGTATATAGTTAGCTTACTCACAACAAGATTGGCTACCTCCAAAATTGATGGTACACTCCCTCTTCACCGAAGTTCTTACGGAACTGCTCTGTGATAGACCGTGGTGGACAATTTATGTAACCTCGCTACTACGTCGTCTTCTTAGTAAAGAATGCTTTAAAGATGAAGTTACATGGATGCCATCTTTACTACTGGTTGTATCTCCGAAATTTCCGTTCTCGGATGAATTCGTCACCTGTACAAGAAGTAAAAATAAAAGTCCGTAAATATTATGTCTGAAGGGTCGGGAGGGCTATATATTTTAGAGGGGCTTGTTACACTAAAGGTATTAATCGTTTGTAAGTGTTGTGGAGGGTAGGGGGTCCATGGGGGGGGGAGGGGGGAGGTTTGGGGGAACACAAGGAGAAAAAGAAAAAAAATGTTGAGCGGTATGCGTGTCGGCAGCCATTACTGCAGAAACATATGACAAGTAATTGTTATGAATTATGGCCACGTTTTTTTTCTACCTTGCTTGCTTGCACTTTCTGAACTGAGAACCATTTCCAAGAAGTTAACTTGGGAGTGCAATGAAGTGAGGGAAAGAGACGTGGTGGTGTTGGTATGGGAAGGGAGGGGGTGGAGGGGACGAAGACGTAGAGACAGTAAACCACTGAGCTGTGAAACCGCTAAAAATGTTTCAGCAAATTCCGAGATAAAAATATCTGTAAAATTGTGTGCTAGGCCTACGAGTATACGCACGTAGTGGAAACAAGCGAAAACCTTTTGAATTTCATGTTACCCGGATTATGGATATGTCTAGTAAGCGTGCTGCGCAGTTATATGGGGGGGGGGGGGGGTGTAGGAGTGTATGGGCAGGGACAGGGACCCTGATCTTAAACAGGGACGTATATAACGTTGCTTTTTAACGGTCTCATTTGTTCATCTGGATTTTATTTTTTACTTGGACCGATCCTACACCTCCCGTGTCCAACACGTTTGGCGATGCCATCGGGGGCCTTAGAGTCCCTGGCACGTCTAACCTTGGTGGTAAGGCATTCGTGTCCCAATACCTAATCCCCTCACCAGGCAATCTCTTTCGTTATATATGATTGTCTTCTGTTTTTAATTGAGGCTGGCTGTTAGCGATCTTAGGGTCCTTGCCTGACCTGTTGCTATCGTGACAAAATTGTTATTATTATTATTATTATTATAAAATTAGTTCGTTTTTGTTTTCTATTAAAGTTTTGTTTAGTCGATCACTTTTCATATTTTGGGCTAGATATTTCATCACTTTCCATTTGGCTGGACATTTATTTCATCACTTTTCGTATTTGGATAGATATTTCATCTCTTTTAACAGGGACGTGCACAGGCTCCCAAGAGGACAGGGCAAAACTTTTTTTTAGGGGGAGTGTTTTAACCTCTTTTTACCCCCCCCCTCCCCCTTTTGTGGGACTTTAACAATTTCTGCCCCATTTTGCACCACTTTCTTAGCCGTTATTGTCCTTTTTTTGAGGTTTTTTACAGAACCGCTCCACCGAAAAGGGGCACTTTTTTTCAGAAAAAAGGGGCACTTTGCCATGAGGGCAGGGGCTAGAGGTGCCCTGCTCCCCCTCCCCCACCCCCGTGTGCACGTCCTTGACTTTTAATATTTGGCTAGATATTCCATTACTTTCATATTTGGCTGGATATTTCATCAGTTTTTATTATAGTATTTCATGGCTTGATATTTCATCACTTTTTCGTGTCTGGATTTGGCTGAAACGACGATTCAGCAGCAGCCGTCACCATCTTGAAAGCGAGTTTGATTCGCGTGCAACGGAATGACGTCTCACTGGCCTTTGGTAATTATGTGATAGAAACTGGGTCCATTACTAGTTTTAACATAATTTCTCCATACATTCGATACCGTTTATATCAAGGAACTAAGAACTGTGAGAGTATTGAGGGAGGAAAATAGGGAGGGGGAGATGCAATTTTTTCGTGGTCCCAAAGAATGCATCGCCGAGTTTTGGGATTCTTTATCTGTGAAGTAAGTGTTATTGTTTGTTTTTTTTTTTTTGGGGGGGGGGGGGGACGTATTAAACCTCTTAAAAAGGAAGTTTTCTTTTTCTGAACAATGACTTTTTTTTGTAAAAACAGTAAAAGGAAAAGAACTTTTTTATTTAAAATAGGACCATATTTTATTTTTCCCGTGACCGTGGGGCACCCTCTTCCCTTGAGGCCTTTTTCGGCCTGTGGCCCGGTGCTTCAGCACCTAAAGCACTCCCCTCTTAATCCGGCCCTGAATGTGCACCTCCGTACATAACTTCTTGGCCCGGCTGTGCGTTCGAAAAACTGTTGTTTGCAAAATTGTTGTGATTGTGACACGCCGATCACTGAACTGGGCTAGCCCAATCAGACGGCCCAAATAGCCGCTCTCCTCACACGTCACTTATTGTGAAGTCACAACACAGAACGGCGTTGCGCGTCGACTACGATCAAAACGATGCAACGGCAACACAATACCCAATGTTTTTCTGAGACAAATACGTGCGAGGAATGTGCAATAGGCACGACTACTTATCGTGAGTCGCACAGGTCTAAGGAAAGTTAAGTTTGATTCAGCGCCAGAATGCCTACCTCTCAATCACTTCATACTATACGCGAGACACATTATGGAAAGTGGTTGAGAGAGTAGGGGATGGGATTATAGAGAAGGGTAAAATAATAGTGTCGTGAAATAACCTCTCCCCCCCCCCTTACCCCACCCCCTCTTTCTGTGGGATTGCAATCCTTATTCGCCTTTGCAGCAAAGTCCTTAGGCCCACCTGTGAGCCTCGCCATGTTTGCCTACCTGTTTTTCATATGCATACGAAATGAGGCCCCCCACCCCTCCGTTTTTGAAAAGATCTCTTCTCTCTATACTCTCTCTGAAAAGCACCCATAGAAGGAATCGTGACCCACATTCACACGTGCTTATGGGGTCGTGAATGGCGTGTTGAAAGCTTCTCCCTGCAACAACGACTTCGTTATAGCGACATATTTACGTTCATAATGGCGCCCGAATGGCTCGTTTCAATAAGTGGCGTTTCTAAAACGCCATTCCGTGAGCACCAAATTTAGAGTCGTGTCTCTACATCCCACACAAGACCGACCACACATAACGAACACCGGTGGCCCTCTTTTAATCGGCGTGCTATGCTATGTGCAATTTTTTTTTATCGAAATTTTTATAAGGAGGCCCATTTCTTCAACCTTCCGCACCCCTCCCCACATCCACTCTGCATTCCTTTATGAAATGGGATAGGACGTATTCAACTACTTATACAAACCACAATGCCGGTGGGCCGAAACGCATATGAAAAGAATTTTAAATTGTAATTGGAACTGCCTTTTTAAAAAAAAATTTTTTCATCACTCACGACCCGAGCGTGCCTTAAAGATTGGCCCATTTTGTCCAGGGTGAGTGGAGCTTGACAAGTTATTCTTGTATAGTCTCCTACTTCGGTAGTAACTCGATTCTTTTACCCTTCTGTAGCCTGAGGGATTTAATAGCTGCTACCCCCAAGTTCGATTCCCCTACACGTGATTATAACCCATTTTTGTGTGCTTCTACACCTTATCCTCCCCCCTCCCCTCCTACTTTCCATTTTCCTTTACCCACCCCCAATCTTTTGATTACTTGTCTCCCAACCCCCGAAATGTAACCAGATTCCGTCTCACGCTGACACAAGAGGTTGGGGGCGGGACGGGGGGTTAGAAAAACCACCCATTTTTGCCAAAAATAGACTAACTCTCGTTTTTTTCCTTACGAAAACCTGCCCGTTTCGCCTCTCATATTATTGTAAGCTGAATGAGCTAATCGTGAGTGGACGCTTCTAACCACAAAATAACTTTTTTTTTTTAGGGGGGGGGGGGGGTGGGGGGGGGGGGGGAATCTACTAATATTTTTTTTTTATCATAATACATTCTTATTTTTTTTTAACTTTATTTTAAAAATTGACGAGCTCACCCACATCTTTTTAACCCTTTAATTGCCGTACGACTACGGCTCACACGACAATCGAAAAACAGAGTCCAAACACGCGCCCGAGCTATGTGAGGGATCTCCCGGGAACCACGAGCATAGCGAGCAAGTACACCCCAGTGGTTAGTGCCGTTGTCTTCACCAACTGAATGCCGGTTTGTGCAATTTTGTGCCATTTAAAGGGTTAATAATGGGGAAAAAATTGGCAAAGTAGGGGTTGGGAAGGGGGGAATGGAGTTATAATTTACAGTTTATTATAAATTCAACGAATTTTCGGTAATAAAATTTAAGCATATTCCAGCTATTCCAATACTTATACGAATCCTGTCATCTTAAATTTTTAAAACTTAAAATAACTTCGATCAGGAGCAGCATGAAGAAGAAGTTTCCAACGAAGTTATGCCCTTTGTTCCACGGTTCATACTCAGATCCGGACCAGACCTAATTTGACGGGGTTGACTTGTTAAGATGGTGCGCAGTGAGGCAGTCTTTGCCAATTTTTATGTCGTTTTAAATTTGTTAATCGTATTATAGTGTGACCAAGAAAGTCGTAGCGCTTTCGAAAAATAAATTTTCGTGTGTTTTTATAAACTTGTGGATTCTTCATTGTCTCCATAGGAACAACTTTTTGTTGAACTGATCAAACATTATAGATCAGTGGTTTAAACAAAGTCACTTTCAGCTTCGTTTTCGTGTGTAGCGCGATGCCAGCGCCGTAACATGTTTATTTTTCTTGTCACCAGATATAGCGCTTTGGTTTCCTGCTTATTCTACTACGCCATTTTGGCAGTTGCTGTAATAATGTTTTAGTGTCCCCAAAAAAGTGGGCTTAATATGTATTTAATCTGCACCCATTAATGTGGAATCTTAGCCACAAGCTTCATAAATTAACACTTTTTTCATGTTTTCCCACGCGGCCACAGCTGTCGAACTAGTGACAATTTAAAAATATTTAAAAAGTACTATTACAGTAATACACAAGTTTAAATACACGTATTTATCCTGTAATTTTCTGTCTTCTGCATCTTTAAAATTATTTTCACCGATAATCTTTTTTCCCATCGTTCTGCGCTTCGCACATTTATTTCTTGACATAGCGGCAGGCAAGTTAGCAAATATGCGCAGAGTTTGCCTTATAGTGCGGTGCTTTTATCCCAGGTTCGGGTGTCATTCCCAAGTTTATTCAGTTCTTTCCCCATAACGGCGGATGTTTGAATAAGGAAAACACAATTTTTTTTCCTTCCAGCTCTCTACCTTGTGGGAATATGCCCAAGTTGTTTAAACATGAGTGATGGTATGTTTGAGTTGTGAAAAATTGTGAAACACCAGGTGTTTCACAAAAGAAGGCGTTTGCTGGTTTTTTTCTTTCCAAACTTGTTGTTACAAGGTTGTTTAATTTAAATCACGTTTTGATTATGAGAATGTGCGGATTACTTCGCTGAAAACTTTATAATGTTAGTTTCATCGATCATTGTACTGATTGAGAAATTAAAGTGCGACGATTAAAAAGGCGTTAATTGAATGCAAGTTAGCTAAGGGCTGAGAAAGTACTTGATTGCAACCAATAACCCATAACCGCCTGAAAAAACTTTCAGACCCTTTTTTTTTTAAAGGTACTTGGGCCGGTTCTCGGATTCGAACAGGCATTCTCTTGGTTTGGAGCCGACGACGCTGACCACTGGGCTGTGATTGCCCGCTTTGCTCGGGGTCCCCGGGGCCCCCTCACAAAGCTCGCGCGGGGACTTAGTTTTTCGCTGTTATACGTTGAAGGCGTACGTTCGTATCTAGGCAGTTATGGGTTAAATAAGTAGCCAAAGGTTTTATAACGCCACTCAAATAAATAAATTAAATCTAAGACTAAAATTATTATTGTTATTTTGTTTTGTTGTCTCGAACATAATGGACAACAATTTATGCTCAGCAGCAATTTTAAACACATCAAGAGCCATCTTTCCATTGGCTTGCTCATTGTCCTTGGTTATTTGACAAATGACGTATAAATTTCCTGGTTTGATAGCTAGTGCACGGAAAACGTAGAAATAAAAATCTACGTTTTGAAAGGTACTCAATCTGGTATTTTTTTTATTTTTTTAGGGCAGGGGTACGCAGATTGAGCGAGCAAAGTGAGGGCCGGATTTCCTTGTGTAGGGAAAGTTTTCAACGTAAAACATATTTTTTGTACTACACATGAACTGTAGAAAATATAAGCAATGTGATAATGAACTGTGAGCTGCAGCTTGCAACAGCACGCATCCTATTTGGAGATTGATATTGTGATGCTCTAGGCATCGATTTGACCATGAAACATGAATCGACGCCAGTAGAGTGAGCCAAACAAACAATATGACTAGTTGAGTTAAATGAAATATGTAAAAAAAAAAAGCTAAAAAAGAAACACGATAAAAGAAATAATAACTTGAAGTTGTTAGTGTCTTGATCACAGCATATACCAAAAATGTTCATTTGAAATCCTGATCTATCATTCATCTTGATCCAGCGATAAAATGGAAGCCACATTTCATCTACTTTCGCAAACGTCTTCAGAACTCGAACACCAGCAAACCAAGAAAACTTACAAATTAGTTTTTGTTTTATATAGCTTGGTTTGCTGGTGTCCGATGTATGATGACGTTTACATGTAGCAGATGGGCATTTCTTGTTGGAGTTGTTTACGTTAATAAATTCAAGAGTTTTAATTTGTTTCGTGCGGTCAAGGCACCCATTTTATCACTGAAAAAGTTCATTAACTTCTAACTTACAGAAAGTCTTATCTCTCAGCGGGGCTGGCTATAGAGGGGGAGGGGGCGGAGGAATTTAGGGGCTGGTAATACTATAGCCGGCAATTTTCTTCGGTGCCGTGCTTTCCTTCATTATATTTCTCGAGCTCCTTTAGTGCTTAGCTTAGCTGAAATAAGCCCGGTATTAAAATGTAAATGTGAAAGTTGTATGGGACTATCTAAACGGCAAATCGGGAGAAAGTTTCCAAAATGACGTACCGAGGGAGAGCGTCAGATGACAAAAAGAAGAAAAGGACACAAGAAAAAAAAATTATCGTTAATTGTTTCTCCCACTTTTTCGTTTCCCTCACAATATATGCCTAAAACTTTTAGAATCGCGCTCACGAAAACCACAAAGATATAAATCTTTTTGGGCTGCTGCCGAAATCGCATGCAGCAGACGACTGCCGTCACGATGGTTTGGGGCGGGGGGAGGGGGGGGGGGGCGATATAGAAGGTGAAGGTGTGCATACAAATAATTACTACTGCTAGCTCCCCAACTCATACGGGGCCGCTAACTTGTAAATTGCTTCTTCCGCTTCTGTTTCGTTTTCACTTGTCTCTACACCATCACCATCGGGTTTTAGTGTTGTTTCGCCTCGCCTTTTCGCCATACCCTCCCTCCCGCCCGCCCGCCCAGGAGTATAGCGAAAACCCGATCAGCAACTCCCCACTGATTCCGCTGATTTGGCGAATATTATCTTTCACCATCCCCCCACACCTCCCTCCATTCTACCACGTAGCATTTGTGACAATATCATTAAACTTTCAGCAAGTACCAGTCTTTCACATCTCGGTAGGATTTTTTTCTTTCTCATCTTTGTTCATTTTTTTCCTCCTTTTATTCTTTCGCCTTTTTGTTTCGTTTCGTTTCGTTTTGCGTTTCCCTCACTCACCTCGGCGGAGGTGGTGTTGTTGTTCTCGTTTTAGTAACACTCGCAAATACCCGGAAATAGAGCGTTATGGTTCTAAAAATGGAAAACGGAATTCCCAGCCAGACGGAAAATAAATAAGCCGCAAAACATTTTATGCGCCATCTTTTTTCTTTCATTGCTCAAAAACGCTTTCCGGAGTTTTACAGTTTTGCCATGGCCGTCATATTTTATGGTATTTCTTTATACGGGGGTTCGATGTTGTGGGTGTATTTGTTACGCTGTATGAACAAACGCTGCCATGAAAAAATAATAAGCCTCCACCAAAGGACGATAGATGATCGTACTGAAAAAATAAAAAAAAATAAAAAACCTCTAAGTTCTGAATCATCTTTTCTTTTGCTGAGTGGTAATACGCGAAGAGCTGACTGAGGGCTGGGCGAGAAAGGGAAGGGGGGGGGGCGGAAGGAAGGGGGGGGGGGGAAGAGTGGAGATTTGGAGGAGAGTGCTGACCGCCCAAAAATCAAAAATGCTGTGTTAGTGTTTCTGTAGCAATTAAATTCGTTTAATCCACAATCTGTCTTTAGCAGGTCAGTATTTATAATGAAGATGATTTTTTTTATGGTTAAATTTAATAATGCGCTGGTTCGCGAGAAGGTAGAATATTGCATTCGAAAAGTCGTTTTATCGCACTGATTATTCGACTGACGACCAGCTAACATGCTGACGTATCATTTTTGGCCTTTTCTTTATCGTTTAATTTGTCGAAATTAATACGTTATATGCGTTTTTTTTTGTGAATTATGTGCAAATTATAAACAAATTATAAACGGTCAATTATAGACTGGGGTCTTGCCGTTGGACGAATTAGCACTCAATTTCCATCTCATCGTTATTGTTTTAATAATAAAAATTTAAAGTAATAACGCACGAAGATAATCTTTTCCAAAAAAAGCTAAAGGAAAACAAAAAGAGCACTACTTTGTTTTTTTTTTTTTTTTTTTTTTTCTCCGCTAGTTATTGTTTACTAGTGAAAAGCCCCAAGTAAGTTACTTTTATTAGAATGTCATTGAATACTGGTGTTATATTCGCCGGATAGAAGTTGTACCACAAAAAATTTGACTTCTCCGAAAACGACGACCCTGGAAAACTGTGGGCTCGTAGAGCTGGGTAATTATAAGAACAAAGGGTGGAGTCCAACTGTAATCCCACATTGAGGAGGGAAGGTGGCAAGCCGGTATGGCAATGGAAGTTAATGGAAGTGGGAGGGAAATAGGCCAGTCGTGGTGGCCATTTTGTCTATCCCCTCAATATTGTTGTAAGTCGGGCCGGATAATTTACTTACCATGGTTTGACTTTTCGCAGTTGCACTAGTGTGTTTCTTTACTCGTTCCTACTACGGTAACTTAAAAGGGTTGCGTGGCATGATGAATAGCGACGTTTCAGCCTGTTTGTTTCTAAAATTTGGCATTTGTTTCACGCATTGTAAGTTCAGCTCACGCTAAAAGCAATAACTTTCATTTCTGCACGACACGTCATTTTTTAAAATGTTGACGCGTGGTCGCGTGCCATTCTTGGAAGAACGGAGCAAAAAAAAAATAAATAAAAAAAGGGGGAGGACTGTAATAAAAAATAAAAAAGATTCCTCTCCTTGTCATTTTCGAGGCCGATGCTCGAAAGTGATAAAAAAAAAACTTCTGGGGGAAAAAATGCGTATTTTTTTAACGTTATTTTACCCCTATTCCTGTTTACTTTTACCCCCAGCTAATATCACTCCGACCCTGATTTTCCTCCCCCTTCCCTCGTGGCTGAACATCAATCCCCAATAGGCAACACGTATACACTGGAAAAAAAAAATAAAAAGCGAAGCATGTTTCAGAAAATTTGGCCACCTCAAAGTGGTAGAAATGTCAGAAATATAGCAATATATTTTTTTCTGCCGCTTCCATGGCTTGCAAAAAATAGAAACACATGTTAAAGAAGGCCGTCCCCCCCCCCCCCCCCTTTTCAAGTTTTTTTTTTATTTTCAATTTTTTTCTTTTTTTCTTTTAGCCCTTCTCCCCAGCCACGGTTTTGTTGCTGCACAGGCAAGCACGCAACCTAGGCCGTATCGTTTCACTTCTTGATTGACGTTTTCTCTAGATAACAGAAACAAAGATCAGTGGGTGGTAGTAAAGTTGGTTCGGTATTAACATGTAGATTTTTTTTTTTGGTACTAATCCAAGCTGTGTTCCGACACCAACGTGCTCCCTTGCGTAGAAGCCATGTACATTTTACAATCAGATTTTAAAAAATAGAAAAAAAAAGTAGAAAAAAAGAGGGGACGGTAGTGAGCGTGAGCGCCGTATATTGTGTTGTGAACAGAACTGGGAGAAAAAATACATTAGGTGATCGCAGATTTGAAAATTCACCAGAGACTTGCCCTTGCGTACGTCGAATAAAAATACATTTTATTTTCGCGAGTTTATTTCGACCCTCTTTTCAGCACAGATTTTAAAATTGTTCTGTAAAACTACATCGACGGATTCATGCAGAATCTCACTAAGTCACGACACGAACTAAAGCGCTACAATGCTGCAGAATCGGAATTTGAGTGGGAATTTGAGCGGTAGGGGCCTGAGTCGAAAAAAATGAGCGTCAGTCAGAAAAACCCGAACGAAACTACGTACGATTATAGATGGATTAAAATCCTCACGGTTTTCAGGGGGGGGGGGGGGCATGGGGGTTGCCGCGTCCCTTTCCCCCCACCCCTCACTGCACCCCTCTCGGCCTTACCTCTCTTTTCTAATACGTATTTTGTGCTCGATGCGCCCCTGCTCCCCTTGATATCAGAAACACGAAATTGAAAATATGTTGAAAACAAAATGTTTCATTTTTTAAAAGTGCTAGTAGTACTAGATTTCATAGCAGCGCTAAATAAAGTGGTAAATAGTGCTTTTTAAAAAGTGCTGTAGTGTCCGCGGCCTATCTTGAGTTCTCTGCAGAACGAAGACAGATAATCGATTGTACGTTTTCAGTAGCAGAGTGCCTTGTTGATATCCAAGATGGTTACAAAAACAATGGCGGCCATCGATTAAGGCCATCCCCTCCAGGAAGACGTAGCCACTCACAAAATACTTGCAGGACTCAAGATACACCGCGCACACAATAGAATAGTGCTAGATTTCAGAAAGTGCTAAAGTACCATTTTAGGTACGAAAAAGTGCTAATCCAGGAATGAAATATTCACGAAATTGCAACGGGGGGTCCTCCTACTGGTGCGCCACTTGACCCAAATTAGGACGATAAAGCTGACCAAATCAAACTTCATTGGATTATTTCGTTACGGGTGTTTTTTTTTTTTTTTTACTTAAAAAATATACAATTTTGTCGGAAATGAAACCAAGAAGTACGTTTTATTTTCTTGTGGTTTGTTGATTAATATTTATGCACGCTTTCCGTTAATCGAAAATTTTATTTGAACACACTAAATCCTTTCACCTTGAGTCGTCACGCACGGCGCGGTAGAAAAAAAAACAACAAACAAAAAAAACGTAGTGGCTTCTTAACTCCCATTCACTTAAAAAGTCGAAGCAGTCGTTTTCGCTAACGTAAGTGTGACGTCACCGAGACACTATCCGCCTTTTTACCTTAGCCACCCCATTTTCTGAATGGAGCCCAGACAGCTACCTCCCGCCCCCCACAACGTCCCCCCCCCCTTCCTCCTACACTTCTTTTCTTTTCCCGCCCCCGCGCCAGTCCGGGAGCCACTTGTCGCCCGCTCGCTCTCTCGCCCTCACTTCAGGTATTTGCGACGCCGTCCGTCCATCTATGTGGGTGGGTGTTGCTAAAGGAACCGTTCGCAAGCGTTCTCTCTATCGGGCAGTATAGGTGCAATACTTAGCGCTCTCTACACCTAAACATTAACAAGTGGCTGTAGCGACTACCTAGTCGCATTTCGAAAATGTTGAGGTGGACACCTTTGTCCACGCACTGTAGTAACAGCACTCTCTGTTATGTAATCTCAAAGAAGTAACACTCACATTTGCCGGTTAAAACTGTTACCTTTTAAACCTAGTTTTAGATTTTAGGCGTAATTGTCAGCTTTTAGGCCCTAATTTTTACCTGCCGTTTTAATTTCGTAAGTGACAGCTAACGGATGTTTGCTTCGAGGGTAGGTCTATTCATCGTGCAACACGGTGTCGAGACTATTTTAAATGAAGCTAGTGTGTGTCGTTAAAGAAATCTTTTTATTTTTATTTTTACTTTTATTTTTTATAGTTGCGTGTCTTCCTGTAGTGTCTAAATCGGTCTAAATGTAACGATCAGGTGTTATTATTTCATTGAGTTACATCGACAAAGCCCATTATCTATAGGGAAGAAACGATATTTTAATTTGCCGTGTTTTTTAACTAATTTTCGGTCACAGAATCAAATGACAAAAACAGGTTTGTCTCTATCTGGCAATGTCCTGAAGTTAAAAAAGGTGACGGAGAGAAGCTTTCGTCAAGTGTAGGTCTGGGCACCCATGTGTAGCTTCTGCGCTGACACTGGTTCATTTTTATCACTTTATTTACGTTTTATTCTGCCTGTTTTTTTGTTTAGGATGGAAAACCATTCAAGTGCATATACGTTGACTTTCAGCCTTTGCTAAGAAAATTTCCACTTGACAACGGGATGAAACTATTCCGAAACGTCGCTTTTTAGTGTATGCTTGTGCACCATTTCGTTAGTCTTTTTATTAACTATTTTCGGTGCTCGTCCCTCAATTTTTGGTTTTTGAGAACTAGGCACAAATATTGATACCGAAAATTAAAATTGGTTCCTACATATACTGTTTGTTGTTGCGAGTCTTATGCCGCGCCACACGGCACCACCAACCTTTTGCACTTTCTTGATAAAATATAGTAAAAAGAAGCCATAAAGTACAGTTATGCAACAAGATTCAGTCATGGCCGCCCCTTCACTCCCCCACCCCCTCGCTGTCGCACTACTAAATACCAAACGTCGTTTCTGGTTCAGAGCATGAAGTTGTGGAATGAATTGCCCGAAGCGATTAAAACGTGTCTTAGTGTTGGAACTTTTAAAGCTCAATTATTCCGTCACTTGTTTAACTCATAACTTGGTCACCATCGCACTCTCTTCCTTCCCTTCTCTTTCTTTTGTCCCCTTACCCCAACCCCAACTACCCAATTTTCTTGTTTACTTTTAGTTTTTGCTACTGTCTGCTGACATTATAATAATTAGCGTCCATGTTTTGGGTTAGGTGTAAGAATTGGCCCAGCCCCTAAACCTCCCCCTTTGTGGCACAGTCAATTTTTATCCCCGGATTTTGTTGATCACAGTACTTTCACGTGCTACAATAAAGTTCATTATTATTATTATTAGTATTAGTATTAGTATTATTAAAGCCAAAGGAGTCAATTTTTACAACTTTTCGCCTCCCAATTCAGAGTCGTTTTCAAGTAGGAACGATCGAATAAAATCTAAAACTACAACATTAATATCTACGAACTATACTTGCCATGCAAAAGCATTGGTTAAAATAACTAACCTTTACAATTCTATAGAATGTAAGGGTGAAAACACAAGTCATCACAACCCAAATACCAAATCACATTAAAATTTAGAAACCCTTTGATTCTAGACACACGCTAGAATGTCGCCGCCAAGTAGACGAGATTAAATTAATTATTGTTAGAGCTTAATTGTTGTCGGATGCCGGCTCACCAGCATACTGTGTTTTTTTTTTAACTTGAACAAGCTTATATCTGATTTCAGCATACTGGTGGAAACTCTCCATGCGGTAGAAATCTTTGTAAATCTTTGAAATCAGTTGTTTTGGGTCCAGTAACGAAGAAAACATCAACATTAAAGTGTGAGAACGTGCCCTATAATGGAGAAAACGGGCCCTCAAAAAAGTTGATTTGTGCTACTGGCTAGCTAGCAACTAGCTAGCTACTAGCTAAGGACACAGCTCCAGTGTTAATTCTCATAGGGTCTAAAGACACGTCTACAGCTCGTTTGGCCAACATTTGTCCACGGCGGCCTTCACCTGTCCGCGATGTATCGTCGCGCAGATTCTGCTACAGGGCCATCGAAACTACCTCATCAAATTCCTATTTCGAACAGAGAATTCAGTACAAGCTGCCCAATTTTAATCTAATTTGACTCGGTGCCTTGCGCCACGGGTCATACCTCGTCTACGTTGCGATATTGGTAGAATTCTGTGCCGTAAATAAACAAGTAGCCTACCCAAGAGACACAATGCAAAACATCTGGTTTTAAGATGTGCTACACATTCGGATGCCAGTCCTCATGTCTATAAGTCGTCGCACCGTCGCCTCTTTCAGGGAACCGTGATGATGATGCAGTCAATTTGTCTGAGTGCCAAATTTCAGAAAGATGGAAGAGCGTAAAAGATGGGGGGTGGGGGGAGAAGGGGTGGGGGAAAGAAGTTAGAGAAAACAGCAGAATTCATCCGGGAAATTGCTACCTTTTAAGAAAGCGAGGAGTCATTGTGGTGCCAAGTAGGCTACTGTGGGCCGTCCCTCTTATTAGCCCAGCAAATCGTGAGGAACACGGTTCTATTTTTTTTATTGCTCGATTCACTTTGTGAAATTTTTTTTGTCCTTCCATTTTGGTAGCATCTGTGGACTTTTGCGATGTCGCTGTATTTTTTGTTTTTTTTGTTTTGTTTTTTAGATTTGTGAATTTAGTTTACCGACTTTTCAAGACACTGACTATAATACAAAGCAGATGTCAATGGACATAAAGAACATCATTAAAACATTACATCGTTAGAATTCGTCTTTGCTGACAGTATTTTTTTTGCAACTTATTGTGAGCGGAGGATATATTTATGGCCATGTATGCTAGAGGGAAAAAACGAGGAGCTCGGCTACTATCTCATTTGGCCTTGGAGCTACCAAGACATGTAATCGTCATGTAATCGACAGCAGCCGCAGTCCAGAAATCCACTCAAGTGTGAGTGTGAGAGGGCAAATGTGAGTGCAAACATCTATTATAAAGTAAGGGTCAACAATTTCAGTACAGCCACAAACGCGAATGTGAGTGTCCCAACCTCTGAGGGTATTTCTGTAGACGCGTTTTGACCTTTACACTCACATTTAGCCCCACTCGCACTTGAGTGGATTTCTGGAATAGGCCTGGTAATAGTCTACTGGAAGAAAACCCGGGTTTGGTTCCTGGCCACGCGATGGCAACTGGATTTTTTTTTCACTAGATGGTCGCACACTTACTTTTGCTTGCTGCAGGCGTAGATGTTGCTGAAGTTTAGCTCGCTGTGGTTCTTTCCTTTTCTTTTTTTTTTTCACTATGACTTTTTCTGCAAATTAATGCATAGTTTATTGCATTTGCATTCATAAGTTTTTAAAAGTGTATTATTGTAACACACGAGTGTTTTAAATCTTATTTTCCAATTATTATTAAAACTATTCACATCTCAATATTTTCATTTCTGACTTGTCATCTGTCATTCATTTAACTAGTGTCTTGATGACTTGAAACTTTTCCGACTTTGTTTTCGGCCAGTTGCGATCCAAGATGGCTTCCAACGTGTCGCTCACTGGGCCAGGGCCAATTCCCTTCTCTTTAATACTGACAAGTGGTCGTAACAATCCGTACTATTCTTACCACCTTTATTCGGTAAGGTATTACTCCTGCTATTAGTCATACGGGGTTCGTACAAAATTTTTGGTTTGAATTTCCCTGGTTTTTCCCTGATCAGATTTTGCACATTTCCTTGACCTTTGGCGTCATAATTTAGCTGCTAAACTCAATACAATACCGGCAGCTACACGCAATAATTTTAACTGCGCCGGTCTAGCTGGTTCCCGAATACCTAATTACCGGTCGGAATGGCGCCGACACCCTCCCCCCCTCTCTATCTACCCCCCCCCCATCCTCCTGCCTCCCTCCCCCACATTCTCCCACTGCATGGTCAGATTGAGCCACCTCCCTGTCACCCCTTTCCCCTTTCTCGTTTGAACTTCAGTAACACATACGCGCACACACACACATATGACGAATTTGCTAAGTGCCACCCAAGCCTATTATGTATATACTAGAGGAAGCCCGTGCTACGCACAGCTGATGTCAGATGTCCCATTGGATGAAACAGTATTTCGCTGGCTAATAAGTTACTTCACGGTTCCAATATGCCCACTGACTGGCACAAATATCACAAGAACGTTACAAACGCAAGCAATTTAAATTTTCAGTCGGAATTACGGACTTTGTTCACCTAAAACGTAATACAGACAAAGATGCGTGTGAGGCAAAACTTTAAAAACAATCCTAAGCTGCAAATACTAGGGATGGGTCGGTAATCGGAACCGAAACCGAATTTTCGGTTTTTACTGAAAACCGAAACCGAAACCGCTTCGGATTTTGTGTCGGTTTTTTTGTACGGTGTTCGAAATATCAAAAATGTATTTGTTGTTTTCAATTTTATTTAATAATTTATATTTTCTACGTATAAATGACAGCAAAGCTCCTAATCATTGAATAGAAAATAGAGAAAAATGGTGCTACAGCTAGACCCATGGTCTATGACGCTGCTGAAAGTGAAAGCAAGAGTGAATTAGAAGCTAGTACTGTTACTGTAACATGAAAAAAACTAGAAATATCTGGATGGGGAGGATGATGGCAAAAACCGATACCGAAACCGAAACCGCGGTTTTGTGGGCCTCAAAACCGAAACCGAAGTTTAAAAAATGAAACCGACTCATCCCTAGCAAATACACTTCAAATCACACAATATTAAAACGAAGAGTAGCAATACGGTGCTCCAGCCAACGACACGGTTTTGTTTGAAAAACGTCATACCCAGAATTCATAAAATAATTAACCTAAATTATCAAAAAGTTACTCCTTGCTGAAGCCCGTTCTACACACGGGTGGTGTTAGATGCACAGTTTGCTAAGCTTATTACAATACCTCTTGATACATAATGTTTTCAGTGAAAACTGATGTAGAATTTTTCATAAGAATGCCTTGCTTTGAAGTGTTTCTGACATCTACGTTTACTATGCTTGATCTGTAGATCTGGAAAAGGCAAAGAAAAGTTGCCCATGTGCAAAGACGGATTCATTTAGTAAAATACCTATAGTATCAAACCCTGGTCCTTGAGATTTATTAATTGTCATTGCATTGGCAAGACGTACTGGGAATTGTGTTCGTTGAAGGCTGAACGGCATGTCTGAATCGGAATTCGTCATGTGATACGTGGAATAAATAAATACACGACTGTGTTTGTGGTTGGGGGC
>JAHWFP010204600.1:0-15954 GCA_023313725.1 Lithobius niger | reverse complement strand
CCCCGCTCCGCCCCCTCCCCACCTCGACCCGAAAGCCTCCCCAAACGTAATGTATAAGTAACCATCTTATTCTGTTGACTACGACGCATTTGCTGCGATATACTATACTACTACCTCAATAATTAGGTTTCCATCCTCTCCCCAAACGTATCATACGAACATCTATTTCTATTTCTACTTGGTCCAGTGTCAAAGTACAACAACTACAGGGTTCAGACAAAACCAGGAAAACCTGGAGAATCTGGAAATCTCAGTAAAAATGAAAATCGAACCAAAATCACAGGGAAATTTCAGGGAAAACAAGATCACAAGAATTTTTTTAAAAATCAGGGAAAAGTCAGGGCAATTTGAAAAATGCTATTGTGTTTGATCTGTAAGTTCTATTGAATTAGTAGATCAGAAACAAAAATCCAGGATAGTAGCAAATATTTAATTTATACTGTAATATGTTCAAGTATTTTAGACATAACTTCAATAAACTAAATCTTAGGCTAGTACCCATAATTCTGATGAAAATGCATTTAGTCCCGTCTGGACTATAGTCTCTAAACAGCTAATTTCTGGGATGTTGGATTATTTTCGTACAAATATTAATAAAAACATTAGCCAAACAGCCTGTTTCCTAAGCTAAACGTCTTGTAAGCACCTGGAAATTGCCTGGAAATTGCGCAATGGAAAACGAGGAAATGTCAGGGAAATTGAGAATTAAAAAATTGTCTGAACGAACCCTCAACTAGAATTTTGACTTGAGGATCTTAGCTGTGTCCAGTCACACTCATCCAACACCAACACAGGACGGCTTTCTTGTTGTCCTTTCTTGCTTTCTTTCTTTTCGTGTTCTGATTGCTCAAATACGCTTAATAACAAGCCTGTGTTGGACGGCCCATTTCTTTGGCGAGGTAATTGACTTAGCGTTGGCCGGCCGAGGTAACCTCCAGCTCTTCCTCTCTCATTCGGGCGCCACTTCCTAATGGAATTATATCATAACAGGGTTGTAATCAAGCGAACAAGAGGCCGCACAACTCATCGTCCAAGTTGGGATGACGGCGCCAAGTTACAACAGAGTTAGTGGGAAGACAGACAGAAAGACCAAACGGGAAATGAACGAAAGAGGGAATAAGACGGTAAACTGCTTACTGCATTTGCTCCATACAGCAACAAGAAGAGAAAAATAGTGCCGTAAAAGAGAATGATTGCGTTCTTGGAGTACCTTTGGGAGAATATGTGTTGTAGTGATGGTTACTTCTTTATGGGTTGAGGTACTCTCAAAGGTGTTCGTTGTGAATCTACTGGGAGATAACAATATTAGGAGGTAGCCGTTATTCAGTTACCTTACTAATTAATAATAGAATAATAGTAATTTATTTTGGCCGCCAAAGTTCATAACGAACGTGTCTGTGCTGTAAAAAAATATAAAAAATAAAAGCATGAAGATGAGGTTTTCACGCTAGTGGGAGTTTTCTGTCATGATCTTCTACCATTAATATTATTGGAAGATGTTGGAAGATGTGGTGGTTGGCTTATGGGTCAAGTCTAGCTCTTGAACGTTAATTCTGATTAAGTTACTTGAATACAGTTTTTTAAGTCCCGGCAAAAAATGACTGTGAGGTTATATCGAGAAATTTAGCCTCACAAGTTAGTACAAATTAATCATGGGTTAAAACACTTTTACGGAAAAGGTGAAATGAAAAGATTGCTGGCTGGAGTACTCTTTAAATAAATTTATTACAATAATCCAAGGACCAATAATTGCTGCAGACCTTATGCCTTCAAACATTCATTAAATTTATCTCCAGATGTTAAAAATATCCTAGTACTACAATATCCCACGTAGGAGATAAACGTGCTTGAAACGTGTACATATATAAATTCATTAAACACTTCAAATTGAAACTTCTAAATTATCAACATTGGAAAAACACTGCTACTCGTTGACACATGGACAGGCTTGCACTTCGGAATTATGGCTCTTCAAAGAACGTCAACGTGTAGGATAAATGAAATGCACGTTCCAAGAAAACATAGGCCTAGTCACGAAAATAAACGGAGATTGAAAACAGGGGGAAGGGGGGAGGGGGAGGGTGAAAAGACATAACCATGTTTATTTATTTATTTAACATAAATGCCGGCTTCCCAAAAAAAAGTGACGTAGCAGGCAGTACAAAAATGTAAATATATTTCACACCAAAAATAGGGTAGTACTGGGCGGAACAATTATGAAATCAATCGAGTACAATAAACCAAATGAGTGTATAAATAAAATAAGAATATTCCTATTTATACAATCTTACAAATAAACGTTGAGAGGAAACATTCCTACGCAGGACTATCATAAATTAATCAGTATTGTATAATTAAATTTAGTATCCATTCAAGAGAAATACTCCAGGATCCAAGCGTAAAGTGCAAACAACAAATTCAAATCTCAAGCGAAAACATTTCAGCTTGAAAGTATTCGTCTATCCTATTTTTAAAGCCTGTAACATACGAGGCTGTAACAATTGAGTTGGGGAGCGAGTTCCATAAGCCGATTTGCATATAGGTGAAAGAATTCCTAACAGCATTTAAATGCGGGTTACAAACTCTCAATTTTAAAGATGACGCACGTGTATTCAAAATAAGGCATCCCCTTTTCCTCCTCCAAGTTAAGGAAATGGGCCTCAAAATTTGAAGTCTTGCCGAGCAACTTTAGTGAGCGATCTCAATAATCCTTTTCGCAAATCGGCGCTGAACTTTCTCAATCATGACTCTTATCTTTTTTATACAAAGGTTCCCGAAAAGGAACACCGTATTCCCGAAAACCACAACGTTTCAACGTTGTTGAAAGTTGCGGTTTTGTGGAAAAGTTCGGGGCCAAAGCACGCCGCTGAAAAACTCATGACGTCATATTCGATCCTGATGCAACAACCCTACAACTTCAACGAACTGAAGTCCTTCTTTGCTCAGTGCTGTAGCCTGTATACCATCTTTACCTGGTACCTCGGCTCTGCTTATCGAAGACTTCTTTTGCACATACAGTTTCTCTTTCGTATTAGTACACAAAGAGTGGTTGAAGTACTTCTTCAGTGAACCCAGTAGCCAAGGGTTTCCATCGGAAACTCGAAACCATTCAAGAGCCGTACAGACAGTTCCAACAAGAGTTCCTATCTACATCAGCATTAAGAGACAGATGCATAATGTTCAAAAGGGCGTTACTATATGCTATATTGTGAGAACCCACAGAGAAACTGTTGTAGGGGATGAACCAGAAATGGGGGTAAGCCGGGCTGTGTTGGGGGGGATTGGCTAGGGTGGCTTGAAAGCAAATATGAAATTGGTAGGGTTCAAAAGAAGTTTTGAAGAGGCTTAACTGTAACAATCACATCACACTCGGCCAGAGTCATCAGGATAAGCACCTGGATACAGTTGCTATAGTAACGATGAGGGGGAAGGGCTTATTTTAAAGAGGGGTGGGTTGGTGAGGAGAGGATGGGGAGGTTGTGTTGTTGGGTGATGGAGGGGGTGGCAGAAAGCCAGGTGGGAAGAAGCAGAAGAAATAGATGGGAATAATGAGGAGCTGCTGTTGCAGATTATTCCGTCATAGCAAGAGGACATGACGTGGGTAACCCTCCGTACAACGAAATTTGGGAATCTACAGAGCAAAAGGAATTGTGGGAAATTTCCTAATTTCGTGATATTTGGCACAGATCATAGGTTATCAGCAATTATCGATCGTGATTATCGCTGCACGATTGTGAGGTTTTATTGTTTTGTGGCCAGAGCCCCGGAACGTTTTATAAAATAAAGGTGGCACGAACGGAATGGCAAAGTGGCTTCAACGGCGATCTGTTTTGGCATATTCGGGGACACTTTAGATCCTTACTGGGACCAAAGGTTTCCTTTCCTTTATTAGCGTTCTTTCTGCTGTTTATATTCTTTGCCCCGCGGTTAACGAAAATAATAAATTTAAACGCCCTAGAGAGTAGGCGCATTTAATTAAATAATAATTAAAGAAGCTAAAATGTCCCACCTATTTTGAAACTGTATGAAAACTGAGGAGGAGAAACTTCGCGAATGTTTTTCAGAAGCTAAGCCACATTTTTTGTCTATTTCAGAGGTTTTTTTTCTTCTTCAAGGCCGATTAAATTCTATGTTGATAATATCAACTACTAAAAAACAACTGCGAGTTCAGAAAATATATTCCTATAAAAAAAAAAAAAAAAAAAACATGTTTCCACCAGTCACAAACTGAACTTAATTGTCTTAAAACCATTCAGCTTCCGGGGCTCCGTCCCGGGACCCGCTGGTGGAGTTTACAACGCTTCCCTAGACTCCCTAGCTGGTAGGGTTAGTTACCCTTGAATTACGCCCACCAGTCAAAATTTCTTTTCAAAATGCCCTGCAGTGGAGCCAACCACTTCATTGCAAACCTTCAGTCAGAAACGTTCATGACTTCATGTCAGTCAGTGTGGAAAACATAAATTTCGTTTTAGAGGGGGTCGAAGGGTTTTACCGGCACGTCAAGCGATGGGAGTGGTCTTGCTTTTGAACGTTTGGGTCGGAAAGGTGAAGTAGTTCTTCTCCAACTGTCACAACACGTTCTGAAATGTAAGGGGGGGCGAGTAGGTGCGGGGGGGGGGGGGGGCGAGAGTGAGCGAACGAAAGACTGATTAAAGTGTTGCTGTCGTCGCCGAATGATCCTGTGGACGAGTTATGAAATCTAAGGGTTTCGGCTCGGGATTGGGGCCATCCGAAGATTTCGTTCCTCTACCCCCCCCCCCCCACTCCTCCGGTGTCCTCCCCCTCCCGTTAGCCCATCCATCCATCCATCTATCGGTTCAAGGACCCTCTACGTGCTTATGAGGGAACGCTGAGAGCACACGTACTCCACACAAGAGAGGGCTCGCCGTTTTCTTTTTTTCTGTTTTTTTTTCGCCCTGGACTGAATTGCCGAGAGACCGTGGAACGATTTAGTAATTTCTGAGTGTTGAAGAAGCTTCGCAGATAGACAGAACCGCGAGGTATATGGCACCTTCAGAGGGCATATCACAGGGTCAAAAAAATGAGTTCCCTGATATAACAGCAAGCCCACAACAGTCACAACAGCACGAAGCTGAATTTAATTTTCGGCAAATTTTCTTGCTTTGTTCACAATAAAAGAGTAAAAAAACACTAAAATGGCTGGAACAACCTCAAGTTGTTCAGCAACTTGCCCCCTATTGCCACCCGAGGCAAGTTGTTGAACAACTTGAGGTTGTTCGAGTCATTTTAGCGTTGTTTTTTTTTTTTTTACTCTTTTATTGTGAACAAGGCAAGAAAACTTGCCGAAAATTAAATTCTGTTTCGTGTGTATGGCTGCTGTGGGCCTGTTTTTCTACCAGGGAACTCATTTTTTTGATCTTACGACTTCGCCTGCAAATTAGAACTTTTTCTTCGGGATATCATAGATTTTGTAGGTATCTGGGACGGGCTTTCTGTTTGCGAATGTGTCATAACTTAGTGAGACCTGTTTTGCTCGGAATTTTGTGATCACTTTCGTTTTGCGTTAGCTTACCTGGTGTGGTCAAAAATCAGACGTGTAGAATGGACCGTCCAAAGAATGGTTTTTGATCCTTCATGAAAATGACAAGTTATCAAACACAAATTGATTATAAATGTAGGGAGATCAGAAACTTTTGAGTGCCCCGGCTCGGAAATAAAAAAGAAAAAAAAATGTTGCATGATTAATAAAAACATAAGAGCGTACGTGCATGCGTGCGTGTTTGTACGTCTTCTCCTCCGAAAACAACTCCTACGAAGGTGAGAGTAACTGCGCCAAACGAAACGTTATTAAATTACGCTTTGAGGGGGCGTCGGACGAAAGTTTTAACTGGAAAATCGTCTAACGGGATAATTATTATCTAATATCTGCCTAAATAAAAAATCTGGAAAAATCATCTAAACAGAATATCGTATAATGGAAAATCATCTAAACGAAAAATCGTATAACGGATAAACGTCTAACTGGACAATAATATACCTGCACTTTCTGATGTTATATGTATAGCCCCAGCGAGCGCGGCAGCACGATCAGGCAGGGACAGAAGACGAATTTCCATTATACGAATTTCGTGTCAGATGATTTTCCATGCGTTACACGAATTTCCTGTTAGACCATTTTCCATTACACTAATTTCGTGTTAGAGGATTTCCCATTATACTGCTATACTGTATATACACGTTCTTCCAATTATGCGATTTTCAGTTAGATAATTACCCCTTGCCCCGCTTCGAGCAGGCCTGTTTTCATTGCTGCAAAAAACATTTACTGTTCGGAGAAATTAATAGAAAGTAATGTGGTTGCAAAAAAAAAAAAACCTAAACGACGACAGTGTTCTGGCATCAAGTTTTTTTTTCAGATTTCTTACAAATTTTGCTCAAATTTCCGTCATTTCCGCCATAATTTTTGACTGATTTGATACGTCAATACACCGTTTTAAACATACTCGACGAGACCTCCTGATTGGCCTAAAATTTCAACATGCAATTTCACTGATTTAAACCTTTGCCTAAAGTCTACCAAGTATTCTCAATAAAATAGCAACTTTGGCTATCATGTAGTTTGTATAGCATACGAATTGTTTAAATTCATTCACTCTTACGAACAAAACAAAAATCTTCATGCTTGGAAGACTTTGGAGCCTCCAGGAGCCCTCAAAATTGTAAGGCGCTAGGTCCAGGCTCTAGAGCCTCGTTGATAATCAGGCTTATGTGGTCAAAGCTCAGGCGTAGTAAATATGTTTGAAATAAAACTTCGATTAATTTGTGGTATGCAAACTTAGTGATTAAAAAAAATCCCTCCAAAAAGATGTTGGAGAACCACAAGTACGCCAATATACGAATTTGATTTATTTTTCGGGAATTAATTTTTCCCTTGGTCACAATAAAATTCAGTTAAAAAAACTATTAAAAGCAGGTGATTGTGTGTGATGAACGACACTCGGTCCTCCATTCTGGAATGCACAAAAAACAAATTCGTATATTAAATCAAAATAATCAAATTAAATCAATTGATGCACTCAATCAATCAATTAATTGTAGCTCTCCAACACCTTTTTTTTTATCACTAATAAATACATTTGGTTATGAGGCTCGTTGCTATGATACTTTTTTTTTTTAATTAATGTCTTTGAGCCTTAAGTCAGCCGAAGTAATTTAATGGGCTTGTTTTGCTGAACCGGCTCAATTTTGAACATTACCGACTTTTTTTGGAGAATAAGAAATATCTGGTAAAAGGAGAAGCCAACTTAGGATTTGAACCGGGAAACCTCCGATCATCGTAGGGGGCCGAAAGATTGTCCATAATAGTCCCCATGGCCGCTGAAGGAGCATGGTAGCCTCTCGCGCTACCCTGGCCGGCAGTCCTGGCAGGGACTTTGCCAAGATCCCCTTTCCAGGGGTTCGACCAGATCCGCAAACCTCCAGCAACCAGACTGAGCTCTCTCGCCGCTCAGCCATGATGACCAGATCCGTTAAACGGTCCCGTAGGATTTCGTCGTCGTCTTTTTATCTGACATCATTTTGAAACAGCTTGTAGTACTTTACAAAAAAAAAAAAAAACTTTACAGCAATTTAAAAAAAAAAGAAGATAAAAGTCTGACGTAATTGGGTGCCTCTTCCGACGGATGCCATTCTGCCTTTAACAGTTTTTTTAGGGGTGGGAAGGGGTGACACGAAATTTATTCCTTCACCGAAGACCACCTGTACGTACCAACGCTTTCTTTGTTTCCACAACGTAGTTAGTGGCCAGAAACAATTCGACGCCGCAAACGGCGGCAAGCATCACAGGTCGTGAAAGTTCACGGTTGCTCGTCACTTGATTTCCATTTACTTTTCTTTTCTTTCGTTCCACCTGGCGTCCAGCCAATCGGACAACTCGTTACTAGTTTGTTTGTCGACAGTCGTTTACGCTCCACCCCCCTCCTCACTCGGGTGATGACAGCGGAGGCGGGATTTGAATCCGTGACGTCATAACCAGCGTTTTATAGTCCCGCCTCGTGCAGAAGACGCGGTGGGAGAGAATGAGTTATTCCTAAATAGCGTCCTATGTACACGGGTTCCCTCTTTGCCCAAATTGGGTTGTCTATTTCCAAGATGGCGAATCGTTTTTAGTGAACTCACCCCAGAAGCGTACGCATGGAGGGGGAGGGGGCTTAAGGGGCATGTTCCCTCCCCCTCCCCCAAGAAAGCTGTCACATGGCCAGGGTAAACTTGTTTTAGTGATTTTTTTTGTATGATAATAATGTAAGTACTTAAAATATTCATGTAGGCCCAAAATTTACAAACTCAAAATTCGAAAAAAAAATGCTGCTGAAGATGTTGCTCTATTGCCCCCGTCTCCTTCCCCCTCCCCCCAACAAAAAGTTCACGCTCAAAAGTTCAGGCCCAAATGCTATAAACTGTGTTAAATATCAGAGCATCTGGGGCTCCGTCCCAGCCCAGACCCCAATGGAGAAGCTTACAGCGCTCCCGCAGACCCCCAGATGGTTATTCAACGTTTTTTTTTAGCAGCACAGCGCGACCCCTTCATGCACTGTGTCCTCCCTCCACAAAAAAATTCTGCGTACGCCACTTACTCAACCTATTGTGGATTTTAATTGTGTTTTTTCAGGGTTTTATCAGTTTATTGTGACCAAGACAACAAATAATTTGTCGAAAATTAAATTCGTTTCTTTTGTTGACGCACTTGTGGTTTGTTTTCGCTAACAGGAACGGATTTTTACTTATTAACTAAGACATAGTTTTTACGTGTCAGTCAGTCATTTTGGGGTCTGGTTATACGGAGCGCTACACAGTATTCGATGAGTGGCCTAAACGACAAGCACGAAGAGAAGCATTGACTGCCTTAGAAGTTAGCACTGACATCTCCAGCAAGATCGTAAAGTGGAGGAATGTTTGCTAACTGCTAATGAATTGACGTCTCGGAGAACCAAGAGTTTATGAGGGGATTAGGTGAATGTGTGATGAACAGTAAGCTTTACGGCCAAATCATTTCGTGTCAGGGACAGACCAGAGTTAGTAATTTATTTTGTGGACACTGCAGTGGCGCTGCTGCGCTGCCTGCAGTTAGTAAGCATGAACAGACGGCGTTAAAATGCGAAGCGAATGTTGTTAAAATGGAAACAAAGTTGCCGAACACGACTTGTGGAATGTATTTACGCTGCCCTTGGGGAAGCTGGTTCGCATCGCGTAATCATGTCTGTTTCAAAACTGGGGATGTGATTATACTGTACAAGAGGCTGAGGCTGAATGACTGACTACAATCAACAAAATTAGTCTCCTTAAGAAGAATTAGGCGACTCCACACTTGTACATATTTATTTCCTTCATTTTAAGAAAGAACGAGCTGATATCGCTCGCTGATATAGTGGCGTTGCACTGTGTTTAGGTGTTACCAGAATCAATTCGTGTTTGGATTTCTGCTGTTCGTATCAGATTGTTAATTTTTGGTGTTGAAGCTTTCAACTGAACATTGTTAAGCTCTCATGTGGCACCTGGCCTTACGCATAGCTTACGAGAGACGCTATTCAGTAAGCATACATGTCACGTCTGGGCACAGACTCGCACGAGATGCCGGTGGTTTCGTCATCAAGTTGGGCCCATGTGTACAAACCCAAATCGACGTTGTAGACGACAGAGCCATGCACATGGTGGCGTTTTTGTTTCTAAACCAAAGCGAGAACCATAATGTCAAACCTTGAGCACCTCTGCGCATGTGCAAATGTATCCAAACTTGATACGTGTGCTTACTGTTTGGGTACTGTTTGGACCCAAATATGCATCTTCGATGTCTTGTTAACATTGATGAATAACATTGGAGTTGCCATGGGCAGTGATTAGTGAACCAAAAGTGGTTAACAAGAGTGTCGACCAAGTCTGGTGCGTTTATCCTGCAAAAGGAGGCGAGTAGAGAGATTTGGAGTCTTAAACAAAATTTATGTTGAATTTTTCCTTTCTGATCAGCAACCTTTACACGGGGGGGGGGGGGGTGCCCGCGATTTAATGAACCCGGGACCTCTCGTACCCCAAGCTAGAATCATACGTTAACATTGGGGTTGCAAAAATAGGCATAAAAGCGGCAAGCACAAAAGCGGCACAAAAACGGCAAACAAAGTTGTCGACTAAGTCTGGTGCGTTTATCCTACAAAAGGGGGCCTTAACCGAACATTTGTATTGAGTCTTGCATTTCTAGGCAGTCACCATTACACTCGTTACCTGCAATGTTTGGAGGTTTCCCAGCTCGAATCCACTACATTTCGACTTTCCTTGCTAGACTTTTTTCTGGTGCTGAAATGTGTAATGTTAGTGAGGTTAAAAAATAAGCCACTTCATTTACACGAGCATTGGTTAGATGAATTTAAGGCTCCAAAAACTTATTTAAACAATTCTACAATAATAAATTGCTTCTGATTGTTTCAACTAAATATTCAAAACCATCCAGCGTTTGATGAAGAAGAGAAAAAAAACTTCTCGTCTTACGTTTTCTTCCATCTTCGATGAGACGTTGAAGGGGGCTTGATGGAGGTGGGGGTGTGCGGGGGAGGCGTTGATAGGGTTGAAGGGATGGGTATGTAAGTGATGTTTAATAGCGCTGCGGCAAGAGAGGGAAGGGAATCGCGAGAGAGAAAGAGCTTTAGGCCTATTACGGTGTCGTAAGGCCCCGTCCCTCGTGACCTCCAGATCCATGCTACGATGATGAACGAGATGGAAAGGGGAACGAAGATGGACGACACCCTCACGCACGATGAAGAAGGGGGAAATAACGAAAGTAGGGGTTATGGGTTTTGGAAGCGAAGCCGTCTAGAAACGTTGAGGTATAGCGCTCTTTTCATGTAGCTTTCCGAGATGGCGGTTTGGCTGGGTTTTTGCGTCAATCCGTGAAAGAAAATGTTTTTTTTTTCGTTTTAAAGACGTTGAGTCACAATTATTAAAATACTGCCAGGAGAAATGCTGGCTTCACTGATGTACGGTCTTGCGCTTTTGTTGCGAGAGGTTGGTGATGAAACGTAGGCTACCGCGTGAGAAATAAGCTGAGTTTCACTTTCGATTTTTTATATCAGTAGTTGTTCGGTTGCCCTCATATTTCGGTCTCGCCTCGGTAAATGGTAAAGCGAAAGTCTCGACACGTCTCGACACACTGCAGAGACCTGGGCTGCATAGACGGCTAAAAATAAATACTTCAGTCACCGTTTTAACATTTAACACTGAAGAAACTAGGGAAATGATAGATATCCAACGTACTTCAATGTTGATTAATTATCTTGGGCTAATTAAACCGATTTTCGTGACATGTTAGCCAGATGAATAAATACAAATGCAAACCTATTTTCGTTGCCTTTTTGACTTAGATTACCTACGCGAGGAATTTTAACTCTTGGCCTCTGGGACCATAGGCCGAAACCCCACGCCCCCATAGAATTGAGAGTTCTCATGTAGATGTAGATTCAGTTCGGTAGATGCAGAAAGTGTGGTAACCGGGTAACATGGTTTAACGGGACGACAGGGTAAAAATCGTGGTCAGCCGAACAACAACAGTTCCCATGCTATGACTATAGTAAGAGCCGTTTCTTTGCCGAATTGCCCTCTCTTCTCTTTCATTTGTTTTCTTGCACAGCGTTGAAAGTATATTCATAATTGTATCTAAAGAGTGCAAGTAAATATACAAGTAAATAAGGTTATTCGGTTAAGGCCCGAAGTTCTAAAAGAACTTGTGTGTGCCTGATTACAAACGTAACAATTAATATATATATAAAAAAAAAGAAAGTAAGCACATAGCGTAATAAACACACACAAATTTAGAGAAAACTGTAAACTCGATCATTACTAATTGCAAAATTACGCAACTTAATGAACAGTGCAACGACAAAGTAATACACGAGAAATCAATTACAAAAAATACAGACAGCTGAAAAAACATCAATTCATAAAATTAAAGAAACAAGAACCATTTTCTTGCTGTCAGAATTGAGACCCAAAAATAAGCTCGAATCAAAGACGTCACCGTAGATTAGACGATAAAAAATTTAATCTTCGAGTTGCTGATCTAAAAAAATGAGCAGTTTGACTCTTCCTTATGGGTATAATTTTTGCCAGTTGCAGCAGTTGCCACGGGGGGAGGGGGGGGGGTGTGACTGTCTGGCATCTCTCAAAGGGGACCTCAGTTATTTGTATGCTCCCAAAGGAACCTCAAATTGGTATCTTTCCAAAGGGAACCTCAAATTGATATCCTCCCGGAGGAACCTCAAATCGGTAGGTAGATTTTCGCATGTAATCGTTTTTATTGTGCATTGTTTCTTTAAAAAAAAAAACGTGCAATCAGGAAGGTTCAGGGTTCTTTTCGTCAGCCCTCACCAGAGACACTGCTCCCCCCCCTTTCCCCGGGACAGAGATGCCTCAATGACTCTTCACGACAAAAACTCTTCACTCCTCACAATTTATATACTCCTGACAGACCCCTCAACAATACCATCCTAATTTGTAGAGCTTCGCAACAATTCTAGTAGCAGTTCTAGGTTCAGGACGCCAAAATTATCTAGCCTCCATTATATTGAGTATGTTTTGAGGCTAATTACCCTCGATGCGCAGGCCATGATTCTTCGTGGCCTAATTAACTTAGGAAACTAAGTTAGAACCACATCACAACAATCCATCAAGCTCCATCATTCTGCTCTCTGTGCCCTTCTCTCTTATTGGTGGGACGTCTGCTGGTTGTTAGCCAATGAAAAATGACCAGTTATCAAGCGTTATAAGAGGCGGTCCATCGAGCCTTCGTTGGCGTGTGTGCCATGATGACAAGAGTAACTAACCTCATTCGGGGCTATTTAACGTGTAATTAACGTAATAACTGCATTACGGAATGAGCATTGCTTCCCGACCTGTTTAAAAAATCATAAGCGGAAGGGGGTGAGGGGAGAGGGTATGGCGGTGGGAGGATATGGTGGTTAGCACGAAAGCGTGGAGCGAGAAAACCGCGAGGTATAGATATTGAAGGAGAAGGATGTAAGCGTGAGTTGAAAAGGGGTTAAATTTATATTGTAAAAAGCCTCTATAGCGCTAATTTAAACATTAGGTTTTTTAAAACCAGTAATCAGTAGCGTGCACAGACCACCCGAGAGGGCAAGGGCAACTTTTAGTAAAAGGGCACAGTAAGTTTTAGTGGACAGTTATTTTTGCTCTCTCATTTTACCGTTTATTAGCCTTTTTTTTTGCCCTTTCAAGCTTCTTTTTTTGCCCTTTTTAGTCCTTTTTAGGGCATTAGGCCCTTTCTCGGGCACAAAGCGGCTATTTTTTTCTACAAAAAAGGGCATTTTTCGTAAAAAGGGCAGGGGCAACGCCCCCTCCTGTACATGCCACTGCCAATAATGATTACATGTATGGTAAAATAACATAAAAACTAGGATGGGCGATAATGCGATATTTCGATATTAGCGCGATATACACCACACGCGATGGTGTTATCGCAATGCTTTTCATATTTCACGATCATCGCAGCTTCGAGCTCATTTTGTTAGGTTCACATCGGAGCCCAATGTTGTCCATAATTTCGCTAAATATCGACCGATTTTGACGTTCAAAAACACCATTTTAATAGTTTTTTCACCAGCTTTTCAATGGTGCAAACCACAAGTCTCTAGCTGAAACCGTTCTGACATTATTTCTAATAAACCATTTAACTTACATTTTTAAACAAACATGGTCTCTAAATGGATACGAAAAATTACTGCTCATTGCTAATTTAAACAGGCCTAATGCTACAAAGTGATTGTCTTTTGTCAAATTAAGACAGCTTGGCCTATGTATGTTGACTAGTCGTTTCAAGCTCAAGAGCAATTATAGCCGTTAAATCGACAAGGACTCACGGATATGTATTTTAATGCTAAGGTGTGACGTCGAGCTAATTTATCGTGTTATTAGAGTTTTTTAAAGACTTGTTTCAAGAATTTAAGATTTTCTATAAGCGAATTATGTAAATTCCTGAACGGAAGTTCCGGTTTAGAAACGGGGTTGGAAGCTTCCTGTGTATGAAGGCCGACCGAAGGGGAGAGACGCTGCGTAATACCGATGTTTGTGTTTAAGGTAAAAACTGTATTTTTTTTCTACTTTTATATTTTAAATAAGATGAGTATATAAAATGCGTTTTGTTTGAGTCTCGTAGGTTTTTAGGTGTGTTTAGCAAGTGTCAGTAGCCTAGTTTTCGTACCGTCGGAACGAAAGATTGCTGGGTTGCTGGTTGGGCCATTCCTCTGTGGGTGGGGGTCTAGCATAGTATACGCGAGTGTTCCTTTTTTTTTCCGTGTTAGGCTAGAAAGAAAAATATCGCAGGTTGTAAATGTGCCTGTTTATGCTGGTTGCATTTTTGTTACGTACGGTAATTTTACAAAGTCGGGTCATGTATCACATGGTGGAGCAGGGGTTGTGTAGACCCGCGTAAAAAGTGTTAGATTATCATAAAAGTGTGGGTTATCAAAATCAACCCACTGTGACGTGTGTGTGGTTTTCAGATTAACCGTATATAACGACTACACTTTTAGCATGGGGATGTATTAGCGTGACGGCACCACCGTGCATTAATCGCAAATATCGCATATCAAGGCGCTGCAATAATCGCGTAGTGAAAATTTCATTATCGTCCATCCCTAATAAAAACTTGATATTTCGTGGCTCATTGGCGACAAATATCGACCACTTTATCAAAAGAAACAGTAAAAAAATCACAACTTCATTATTATATACTACATTAAAGAACCCCCCCCATTATTACTTAGCTGAAACAAAATACTGGTTTCCCATCGTCGGTTTTTCTGACAAGCCACTGTTTACAGTAGTGGCCAAAGTTACTATCATTCCAACGATAGGCTGGCCGTACCCAAATACACACAAATGCAAATAGCATCCTAACTCAACCATAAATGCATGCGTCATAATAAAAACTGTTGACTGTACTATTTTTCGTTTGTATGTTATTTTACCATACCATGCATATAATCATTATTGGTACGACAAACCTGACTATTGTGTGCTCGGCGTATCTTGAGTCCTGCAAGTATTTTGTGATCGGCTACGTCTTCCTGGATGGGGTGGCTTTAATCGATGGCCGCCATTGTTTTTGTAACCATCTTGGATATCAACAAGGCACTCTGCTACTGAAAACGTACAATCGATTATCTGTTTTCGTTCTGCGGAGAACTCGAGATAGGCCGCGGACACTATATGTTTGTATTAGCGTTACTGAGGGTTTATTCTATATAAATCTGTTGAAGCGCTCGTTTCTTCTCGTAAAAAGGGTTAAAATAGTTAAATTCCTACGCAGACAATACCCGCGGTATTTAATACAAACCTCGGGATTGTTCGGGCTGCCGTGAGCTTTCGAAAGCGTTGCACATTTCACTTTACGTTTATTCAGGCTTCATTTGCTCATTTCATTTTCAGAAGAATATCCAACAACTGCACCTTGAACAAAACTTTCCAAGTACAACTTCCCCCTCGTACCCCCAATCCATTTCCTTAAATTGAGAACAACACAGAAAGATGCTTTTAGTTTCACCAATTATTTCGGACTCGAGCTAAAGGCAAAAATCGGCCCCACCAGTATTACTGCCCTCTATAATTACCGAGCTTAAACCGCTCGGGGCTTTGTCCAGCGCACAACACCATTTTGGACTTGCCGATAAACACATGGTGTAAGGGGGTTGTAATGCCGGGGCCGGACTTTGGCATGATGTATGGTGATTGCTCCTTTTCGCCACAATAGCCCTCGTTGACCAAGTCATCGCCGAGGCAAACGCCACTGCCGGCCACTCAGCGTGTTAAGAGAACACTCCCCCGTTTATGATGTTCCCGCTATTAATGCGTTAAAATTAATAATCTCCTCGTCGCTCCTATCGTACGAGACTCAGTTGAATTCGTTGCTGACCGCAAGGGCTCGCACGGACTGGG
>JAHWFP010204599.1:9772-29326 GCA_023313725.1 Lithobius niger | reverse complement strand
CGAGGAAGGACCTGGCCTCATCCATTGGAAACAATTCGCTGGTTTCGTGCACAAACACCTTAAAGAAACCAGGTTCTGCAAGGAAGCGACCCCAGTGGAACTTAATCTGGAGGACCCGCCGCTCGAAACACTCGCGAATTCGGGGGCGACCAAGGACCCGCCCCTCCACCTTCCTCAATCGGCGGTTGGTTTCCGCCAGTTGCTAAACGCGGAATCTCTCACGCGGAAGGGCGGACAACCAATTTCGATTTCAAAACCTCTTCCCCCCCACGATCCGGCTATGACAAAATTCTTCTTCAGGTCGACGGGAAAAGGTGCCCCATCCAAGAAGCGGTATTCTACGTTCCCTGAGGCGGAGTACTTCCCAGAGAAAATGAACCTTGAGTTGGACTCTACCATTCGGACCCCGCAGTTCATCCGCACACCAATGCAACAATTCGACGAGGACGAGATACTCCTACGTTGCAGCATTCGCGCTAACTCGCATGCGGAACTTGCCTACTCCGCATCTACGGCAGCTCTCAAGAACCTCGTAACTGAAGTACCCTCTCTCAGGGAAAATCAAACTGTAAAGGAGTGTCTTCATATGATGAAACGGGCCTCGTCGTTCCAACGGGACAGCCTGAACTGGTCATCGCGGCTCCTTTTAAACTCTGTGTTTCGGAAGAGGGATGCACTGCTCGAAACGGCGTCAAACATCCCCACGGACGTTGCCGGCCAGTTACGGTTGACACCAATTCACGGGTCGACGGAGGTGTTCGGAGGAAAACTACTTCAACTGGCACCAGAACTGAAAGAGAAGACCAGACCACCCCACGCGGGGACTTCGGGCACCAGAGGGAATCGAATGAGGACCAGGCCTTCAAGCAGGAATTTTCCCAACTACCCGCACTACACCCAAGATGGTAAGGAGAGGGGCTTTGGGAGAGGTGAGAGGAGAACGGACCTGCAGCCCTTTCGAGACAATCCCGGGCAACAGAGAAGCAGAGGACAAGGAGGGAGACAGAGAGGTAGAGGCGCGTCCCGAGGGAGAGGGAGGAGAGCCAGCAGCAAACCTTGACGCCCACCCCGGGCAGTCTCTCCCCACTCACTGTCAGGTGGGGGGGAGACTGGCGAAACACCTCAGCAACTGGGAGAGGATTACGGACGATGCATTCATCCTGGACACAATCAAGTTCGGGTATCACCCCCCCCTAAGCTCGTCTCCAAGGCTCTCCGACAAGGCGCCTGGGATGGCGTGTCAGACCGTCAAGACCCCGGAACTCCGCATGGAGGTGGAGAAGCTTCTTCTGAAAGGGGCCATCGAAGAATCTCCTCCAGGTTCCAAAGGCTTCTGGAGCCCGGTGAGGGTCATCCCGAAGAAAGGCGGGGGGACCCGGCTGATTTTCAACCTTCGTCTGCTGAATCGCCATATCCTGAAAGAGAAATTCAAGATGGAGACGATCGGGAGGATTCGCGAGGCACTGCGGAGCAAGGAATACACGGTCTCTCTAGACCTCGAAGACGCGTACCTCCACGTACCACTACACCCCGCAGTTCGACACCTCTTCCGGTTCCTGTGCGAAGGAACATCGTTTCAATTTACAACCCTGCCATTCGGGTTGTCTACAGCGCCGCAAGTCTTCACCCGGATCCTGCGTCCTGTTCTCGCGACACTTCACCAGGAGATGATAAAAGTACACGCGTACTTGGACGATTGGCTACTCCGCCACCTGTCGCCGAACGTGCTTATTGTCCAGATGAACAGGTGCGTGCAGTTGTTTCATGCGCTCGGACTGGGGATAAACTGGAAAAAGTCAAGACTTACCCCCAGCCAATTTTTCGTGTTCCTCGGGGTAGATTTCAACTTGGTAACGTGCAAGGTCCGGCCCTCACAAGAGAGAGTGGAGAAAACAGTAGCCTCACTACGGAACCTCCACACCAGGACGGAAACGTCAGCAAAGGAACTCGCATCGACAATCGGTATGTTAGATTCCAATGCAACATTGGTGCCACTGGGCCGGTGGAGAGTGAAACCCATCCACTGGTTCAGAAAAGAAGAATGGAACCCAAGGCAGTCTTGGAACGACGTGATACTCCTTCACGAATTCCCAGACATGACATGGTGGATGTCAGAGGAAAACCTCCAGGTGGGTGTACCTTTGAAGGAAGAACGTCCGGAGTTACTCCTATTCTCGGATGCGTCATCCACAGGGTGGGGAGCCCATCTAGGAGATTGGACAGTGGCAGGAATTTGGACGCCAGCGGAATGCGGTCTACACATCAACGTGTTGGAATTGAGGGCTGTCAGGAACGCAGTTCACTGTTGGAAAAAGGAAATCTCGGGAATGAACATCGGTGTGATGTCCGACAACTCTACAGCGGTAGCCTACATCCGTCGGGGAGGGGGGACACACTCCAAAACCTTGATGCAGGAGACGTCGCTACTAATGCAACTCTGCGAGGACTTCAGGATCACTCTGATTCCCAGACACATTCCAGGGAGGCTCAATGTTTGGGCCGACGAGCTCTCCAGGAAGAACGAAATGCCAACAACGGAATGGAAACTCGACCCAAATGTGTGTCTTGGTCTTTTTGCAACGTGGGGAACCCCGATGGTCGACCTATTCGCAACAAGAAACAACTCGCAGTTGAGGAACTTTGTGTCCCCCTTCCCGGACCATCTAGCATGGGCGACAGATGCTTTTTCCATTCCATGGAAAGGGATGGATGCTTACGCGTTCCCACCTTTCTGCCTTCTCCAACTCGTTCTGAACAAGATCAGAGAGGATTCAGGTTCATACATTCTTGTTGCACCGTTGTGGCCAGCCGCGACGTGGTTCCCAGACCTACTAGAACTGGCGAAAGAAGATCCGATTCATCTCCCAGTAACCCCCCGATTCCTGTCTCAAAACCGCGGGAGGACGATCCACCCGTCCCCAGAGGTGCTTCATCTTCACGGGTGGAGACTTTAAGGGGACACCTGACGCGTGAAGGTTTCTCAGAGGAGGTCACGAACAGACTCCTTCAGTGCGTCCGGAGCTCGACAGTTAAGATGTATGAAAGCAAATGGAGACGCTGGTTCAAGTGGGCGACTGAACAAGGCTGTGACCCATGTGACCCCCCGGTGGTGGCATGGTCACAATTCCTGGAAGAACTGTTTCAAAAGGGCCTTTCCCCAACTTCCATCAAGGGTTATCGGGCAGCAGTAAACTCCGTGCTGACCTGCTTAGGCAAGTCGTCCGTCGGAGCGGACCCTAGGATCTCGCAAATGATCTCATCATTCGAGAAAGCGAGACCGAGGACGAAGAAGTTGTTCCCTACATGGAATCTCCCTCTTGTGTTGGATAGTTTGACAAAACCACCTTATGAACCACTCCATGGTGCGAATGCCATGCTTCTTACTCAGAAGACGGTGTTTTTAGTGGCACTGGCGTCGGCAGCACGCCAAAGCGAGTTAGCAGCCTTCGCAAGAGACGATGGGTTCCTTCGTTTCGCCAGGGACTGGTCCTCAGTCTCTCTGGTCTTCCCGGCTTGTTTCCAGGCGAAGAATTCCAGACCGGACGTAGCACAGAAACCCGTTGTGATCCACGCCTTGGGGACGAAGAAGTCTGGAGAACGGAGCAGCGAACCACAATGCCCAATAAGAGCGCTCCGATACTACATTGACAAGACTTCAACATCATTGCAGGCAGTAAGACAAAGAACGGGTTACACACCGCTGTTTCTCGACGTCGACTCGGCTTCAGGCGAAGTATTAAACAAGAGGGTAACCCCCTTTAAACTTGGAAGCTGGATATGCCAGGTGATCAAGAGGGCGTACGACCTGAGCCCGGAACACCCGGACGTCCCAAGTACGATTCGGGCACATGAACTCAGGGCACTATCGGCCTCGTGGGCATACGGATGCGGGACCCCGTTAGACGAAGTCGTAGCAGCGGGATCGTGGAGGAGCAGGAACACCTTCATTAAGCATTATCTGAGGGAAACCTGCGGTGAGAGTGGACGTAGCGTTGTCGAACAGCACGTGGTCGCCGGGTCAAAACAAAACCGGCAGACGACAGTGCGGAAGACCGTTCAGTGACAGACGGACACAGGTGGATAGGATGTTGGCAGTGCGCTCTGAGAATTGCGGACACGAGAGAGAAGCGCACACCAGACGACAGCCACATCACATAATTTCGGCAGGCAGAAAAACCATAACGCCGACAACCAAAGAAAGAAGGAGGGAGGAGACTCGAACATCCAGACAACACATGAGGTGAGTTGACTGAGTAAGGTTATTGGACTTAGTGAAAAAATTTTACTTTGTACTTACCCCTTCTCGTTAGTTGCCCGCCGCCTTTCCGACAAAGTCAGCATGTAGACTGGAGGTAAGTATTTTGCAGATAGTAAGAAATGAAAATTTTAACTTGTTAAAATTAGTTTTTACTATCATAAAAATACTTACCTCCAGTAGAACCCGCCCTGCCTCCCCGCTAACGAACAAGAAAGGTTCAAAAAGCGAAAGGGGGTTTTTCCCCACGAGGCAGGCGGCTGCAGCGCCAGCGCTGGTAGCGCGCCTAGCGGGAAAAGAGGGCAACTGACGTTGAAAGTCATAAATTCAGGATTTATGGGTGGTTGAGCATGGGAAAAGCAAAATTAAACGAATTTAGCATGTAGACTGGAGGTAAGTATTTTTATGATAGTAAAAACTAATTTTAACAAGTTAAAATTTTCATTTTCATAAATAACTTGGCCTTCGCTAAAATAAAAACATCAAGTGTTGGGATTTCAAATACATGTATGTGAGCATAAATCCTCCTAAACAACACTAAGCTGGTTGGCCTTATGCCTGCAAAAGAAATAAAGTAATTACAAGTGTATTTACAAGTTGTTGAAAATGGCGATTGAAGATTTGCGTGCGGCGCCGGTCATTTTGGTGACTTTTTCGAAATGATGTAGAAAATTATTGGAGTGGAAATTTAAAGTTCTGTTTACGCAGAAGTCTTGAGAAAGTGTAGGTCTATTAAGGGCCGCAAATTTCAAACGTTTTGGTCCATTTTTCTTGAAGATATGGTGTTTTGAAGACAGAGGTCTGGATAGGCCTAATGAGCGCTAGCGAGCGCTAATGAAGAAAATAATGTTCGTTGCGAAAACGATAAACCCTCAGGTTTTTGATCTTTTGAGCAGAGGTCTCCTCTCAAATCTGTTGGTGAAGACTAGGTTCTTTACAGGCCCCCCGGCGGGAGATTTCACTTAGGGCTCCTTTTGAACCCGAAATGAAAGCCTAAAACAGAAAGTTAGTGCACACAGGTATGCAAAACACTCAGCTGCCAAGCCACTGTAATCTAAAGTTGCAGAAATTACCTAAATTTGAGCAATCAGCAAACTAAATCGAGAAATACAACTCCTATTTAGCTTGTCATCTTCCCTTAATACAAAAGCGAAGTCTAAAGGTTTGGGATACTTATTCCTACCCCAGGATCTGAACAAGGTTAAGGTACACTTTTTACACAAAAT
Source organism: Lithobius niger (assembly GCA_023313725.1). Lineage (NCBI taxonomy): Eukaryota > Metazoa > Arthropoda > Chilopoda > Lithobiomorpha > Lithobiidae > Lithobius > Lithobius niger. The sequence goes on along the minus strand of JAHWFP010204599.1, from coordinate 23,845 downwards.
TAAAATTACCATTTTATTTTTTGGGGGGACTGACGTTTTTGCTGTAAAGTTAACTTGAGTAAATCTTTTACATTTTATAAAGAACACTACTTTGCAAAAATTAACTGAGTGCTTGTCCGCGCTGCACTGTGCAGGAAATTCGTACAGAGCACACAGAAAATTGGAGCAAAACATTTAATAAAAGGAAACACTATTTTCGAAAGTTAACGAAAATTAAAGGTATATGGTTAATGGTTTGTTGTTTCGTTATAACAGGTAAATGAGGCCATCTACTGCTCTGGTAATATGTCCCTAGCCGTTCTGCCTTTCCTCTAGTCTAGCCTTTTTTTTTATCCCGGAAGGCTGCGATAAAAACCGACGGACGCATAACAATAAACCTAGCCTGCGATAGGGGTCAGAAAATTGCATACTATGGGCTCGCATAAAATGACCAGCTCTATTTACTGTTAAACTACTCCCACTGGAATGGTTTGAGGTTACCAAACAACTTGTTTACATAGGAAATTTAAACACAGAAAGGTTTTGAGATAGAACCCATAACTAAAAAATACAAAATTACAACACTGGGAGGTTTTATGGATAATAACGCAACAACCTTTTAACCAGGGATACCCTTTATCTCCCAGGGGTAGACAAGACACATTTTTATAAAGAAAAATGTTGCGTGAAAACTTAAAGAGGAGATAGCCAGGAACCACTAAACTCCCGTAGATATTCCTAATGAATATTAATTACGTGTCGTATAATCTCTGTTTAAATCCTTCCACACAGGAAGGCGTTGATAATGACAGGAAGAATCACATTGGCACTTAAAATTTAGGTGTTCCTAGATGGAGCCACATTTGTAGCGGCCCATCACTCACTACAGTTTAACACTTACGAAGAAAAACTATTTGGTTAGGTTTTCAAGTTCTCAACATGGAGAAAAATTACACGTTAGCCTACTTAGGTTAGTCTTGGTGGTTTACACAAGATTGCAAAAAAAAAACTATTTTAGGGAAAAAAAACTATAAGAGTTTTAGTTATGTTTGGAGACCTTTAAAGGTTTTACCTACTCCTACACTGATAAAGATATATTAACATTTGGTTAGGTTAGAATTATAACCTTCGTTTTTACTGTGAACACCTATTTAGTTTGGGAGTTCTAATTCTCAACATTTCTACCCCCAATACAATACAATACAATAGATTTCAACAGTAAAACACCGGGTCCTAATTTGTCAAGGATGTACAAAAAAAAAACGTTAAGTGTTTACACCACTAGCATACTGACTTAATTCCAATTTAAACTCAGGCAAACTACTACTACTGAATTCTGGGTAGAAATCAAAACATTTAAGGGAAGCAAGTTTCTAACTTTAGGTTAGGGGTAGACTGGCTGCATGCCGTAATCCAACGGGGGGAACTGTATTCGTTCACTTCCGGTTTAACGGACACATTTAAACTCTGTTTAACATCACTGGTTGAAAAACTTCGTTTTATTTTACCTTTGATAGGTTTATTTCTCAAGTCCAGCCACTCTGAGAAGTTAGGGGACACTGGCGTAGCAAGAATAGTTTTACGTTCATTCATGCTTGGCTCGAGGGATCTTATCAGCTTCCCTTGGGGATTGGCGCGTGGCGCACTTATCACTGGACTGCTGATTGAGTCCCGATTAACTGGCTCCTTCACGCATGAGCGAGCGGTAGACAACTTAGGTTTCAAATGACAAGGCTTGCTGGAAATTACAGCGGGGTTTTTGCACGATAAACTGGCAACAATTTCTGTAGGGGGACATTTTCCTGGCTTAGTTTTTAAGCTAGGTCTGCATAAATTATTTAATTGGGTTATCCTATTTATGCCTAATACTACATCAAAAGGGGAACTAGTTGCTAAAGAAACACAAGCTCTGGTTTTTAGCACTTCACCACTGGTTAATTTTAGGCTTAAATTTACCTGCTGCAATTTAACCTCTTGATCATGTAAGACAGTCTTGCATTTAATTACCTGCTTTAAATGCGGCCACATTTTGGCGAGTTTAGCACTGACGAGATTGCTTGTGCTAGCGGTATCGCACAAGAGTTTATTTCTATGCTTACCGATAGTACAGTTTAAAGTACTGGGCTTTAAAATTTCTGTGGCATCTTCCGACGATAAAGCATGCATTTGCGGATGCCGAAGCTTTGTTAAGTTCGGGGCAACGATTGCGAAGGTGCGAGGTCGAACCGCATTCAAAGCACGTTCTAACATTAGGTCTGCTGCTATTGTTAGTATTTACATTGTCGCTACTATCAGCGTTAGCATCTGTGCTAGTTACGCTTACACTGTTATTATTCTTAGTCCCAACTGGGTTAGCTAAGGAATTATGGTTTTGTTTACCATTTCGAGGGTTGGAAGAAGCTTTAGAAGCTTGACTACCTGAATGAGTGCTAGCTTGCACTTTGCCATTTTTGTTAGCAAGATCTGCAGAGATTTGCTGGTTGCGAGTAGTGTACTCGTCGCACAACTTAGATGCCTCGGCTAACGTCCCAATTTTAATTTGAACAGGTAACCATTTCCGGAGGCCAGCTGGACAAGACTTGTAGAATTGTTCGAGTAACATCAAATTTGACAATTTACCGTAATCACCATTAACACCAGCTAATGACACCCACTGTGAGAACAAAGTTTGAAGCTGAAACGCGTGTTCGTGAAAAGGTTGGTCTTGTTGTTTCTCTAAACTACAAAATGACGATTGAACAGACTCTTTTGTCTGCACAAACCTTTCAAGTAATTTAATTTTAACTTGGTCATAATCGTGAATTGCTACTGCGTCCATTTGGTCGCACACCTTTACCAAAATTTCACCGAACAAGGGTTGGAGTCCTACCACCCATTCCGACTTAGGAATTCTTTGAGTTTCTAATGTACGTTCAAACATTTTTAAGTAAGAGTTAATTTCCGATTTCGGATCCCAGTCATTTAACAACCGTATAGCATCGGAAATTTTTCCGGGTCTAGGACCGGAATTTACACTAGGCAATACCTGAACTAGATTTGTATCACTATTGCCGTTAGCGGCTCTTAACCTAGCTAGCTCAATTTGTTTGTTGGCTAGCTCCAACTCACGGTCAGGTTTACGTATTTCTTGTGCCCTAGCGGCGTCGCTAGTCTGGGCTTCCGTGTCGTTTAACATTAACTCATGGGCGCAACACTTGTCGGCCTCCTTGGCTGCATGATCTAATTTTAAAGCTTCAAGTTAACTGTTCGGCCTTTAAAAACTGTACGTTCTCTTTGAGAGCGATTTCTTTCTTAGCCAGAGCGGCAGAATCTCTTTTTTCAATTGCACCAAGTAATTCATTAGTAAGTTGTGTCAAAGTAATTTTTTGATCGTCGTAGGCTACTTTTAAACCTCTACAGATTCGTGACGGGTTTCACAAACTGTTAAACCTAAATTCAAACAAGCCTTTTTGAGGTCTTTGTACTGAATGTGATCAATAACTTCGTCTAATTCTTCCATGGTAAAGTTTAGATTTAACTCAATTTCAAAAAAAAAAACGTTTAGTTTTGAATCTTAATGTTTAAATTGCAGCCGCAAAATAAATCTCATGATAGTTGAACAGAGCGAGTACTTAAACACTTCTCTAACAACCGAATCCAGTCAGGAACATAAAAATACACTCTTGTACTACCTAAGCACTCAGGTCGATAATTAAATACATAAAATGCATGAAACAAACACTCGGCTTGGCAACCGGAGCATACCCATATGCACTAACCTGATTTCTATGCACAATCGCTGTGCGGTCAGTCTATCCGTCTCCCACCGTAGATGGATCGTCTTTTCACTGTGTGGTCACACTTCTGGTTGAAAGTTGAACACTTGTACTGTCATATAAGTTGATGGTCCAGTTGTGGTTCTCAGGAGCGATGTGTCCGGCTATCGGCCATCTTCTCCAGGGTTAGCAGTTGTCATCTGCCTTCTGAGGGCTTGCCTGATGTTTCACGGCTTGTGAAAATGAGGGTTGCCGCTTCCCGGCTCCAGCTGGATACGGGTCTGATGTGCCTTTTGTTGACTTAAGGCGGGCATCTACTTCTTGTAACGTTTTGACTTGTTACAGACGTCTCGGGTTTGCAGTTTTTAGTCGTACTGCTGACATCTTCTTCTAAGATGAACTGGTATGGTAGTATGGCAGGGGGGAGGTGTGTTTGAAGTGGCACAGCACCTTGTGATCCCACCGCTGCCACCAGTTTTGTAGCGGTGCTCACAGGTCCTAGAGGTGCCTACTGTTCTGCACCGACATCTGGTGTGGTCTCGGGAAAGTTAGAAGTACTTCGGGTGGCTGTTTTTACTTTTGCGGAGTTTAAACAAGCATAGCAGTCACTACTGCACGGTTAGGAATAGAGCGTCTATGTCCTATCTAAAGTTTTTAGTACTATCTAATCGTTTTTGGTTCACTGCCACCAGGTGGGTGGTTTAATTGCTAACCTTAGGCTTTAAAGTAAAAAGAATTGTTTTTAGTTAAAACACTAGCAAATTAAATCTCTCTAGAAGCAACTGAGTTTAAAACTCTTTCGTTTTAATAAACAGGGGGAATGAAAAACATTACAGGGCAACTAGTCTACAAATTAGCTTTGAATAAAAGCACACAAGTAATTTTTACATAAAAAAAATTAACGGCAACGAATTTACATTTAAGAAAATTCACACTTACAATTTCGAATAGAAAAAGTTCTGTTGGTGTCACCTAAACACCTCTAAGTTAGAAACTGCACTCTCACAAATTTCAGTCTTAGTCTAAGTTTAAGATTTTGTTTCAAGGCATCTTGCACAAGATCAAATCTACTCTTTCACATTGAGTCAAGCTAGCAATAATCAGGGCCCTACCATCGAAGTCTGTGCTTCTGTAATTATGCTACAGGACCTTGGTGAATCTAAAATAACTGTTTGAGTACGCTATGTAGTACAAACAGAAAGAAAGCCGGTTTTTAGAAAGGGGACCCTTAAACCCTTAAGTTATGGGAGGGGAGACCAGAAAATGCCGATGGTTTTAACTACCCATAATCACGAAACTCAAGTCAAACGTTAGTTTAAATCTTTAAATTAAAATTTAGAAATAACGTTCCGAAAAATTAAACTAAAGCTAAAACTAAAGGTAGTAGTTTCCTAAACTACTACCTTGCCCGGCATGGCAACAATCGGACTGGGACATCTCTGCTCCGACCGCCGTAGTAACGTCTGACTTGGAGTTGAGCCAATGCTGTCGATGCAGTCCCTCAGGTCTGTTTTATACCTGCTGCCTGCCTGCAGGTAGGAGGGAAACTGCGGACCTGTAGGAGAGCGACGGAGGGGAGGTGCGGGGCAGAGTGATGCCTCGAGGAGGAGAGGAGTCTGACTCTGGCCGACCAGGCTGTCACTACCGGAAGTAGGCATGGCAGCGCGGACGGGCAGGGTAGCCTTGGACTCTGATTGGACAGGGATTGAAGGAGCTTCGATGGCAAAGGGAATTGCCGACTTTGGGTGTTTTTAGAGGCCTTAGCTTGAGAAGTGCATTGAGTTAAACTCATAACAACGTGAAAATAGGCCTATATATATTTTTTTATGAAACTACAATGTGATGCATTGCAACTATTGAAGGAGGGGGGGGGGGAACAAAGTGTTTTGCTCAATTCTTTATACAAACGTGAATTTTAATAGAAGGAACGTTACTATGGTCGGAGCCCTGGAAAAAAAAATACAAGATAAACACTTTTGGAAAAATTGTCCGGTAAAATTCGAAGGAAAGTGTTTGCCGAGTTCAGTAGTGTTCAGAAACCTAGTTTTTGCTAAACTGTTGCCCAATTAAATTAAATAAAAGGTTAAATATACCAGCTTGTTCCCTGAATGCTATAACGCATGAATATTTGTGAAACATTATTGCAGCCGCTGATAATAAAAATTACAGTCGAAGTTTTCATAAATAATTTGGCCTTCGCTAAAATAAAAACATCAAGTGTTGGGTTTTCAAATACATGTATGTGAGCATAAATCCTCCTAAACAACACTAAGCTGGTTGGCCTTATGCCTGCAAAAGAAATAAAGTAATTACAAGTTTATTTACAAATGGCGATTGAAGATTTGCGTGCGGCGCCGGTCATTTTGGTGACTTTTTCAAAATGATGTAGAAAATTATTGGAGTGGAAATTTAAAGTTCTGTTTTCGCAGAAGTCTTGAGAAAGTGTAGGTCTATTAAGGGCCGCAAATTTCAAACGTTTTGGTCCAATTTTCTTGAAGATATGGTGTTTTGAAGACGGAGGTGTGGATAGGCCTAATGAGCGCTAGCGAGCGCTAATGAAGAAAATAATGTTCGTTGCGAAAACGATAAACCCTCAGGTTTTTTATCTTTTGAGCAGAGGTCTCCTCTCAAATCTGTTGGTGAAGACTAGCTTCTTTACAACTGCATGTTGGCTGCTTTAGCCTAGCGTCCTTGGTTGGAGCGTCATGCGTGTGGTAACGTTGCTGTATTATCCGATCGTTATTTTTATTTACGTTTTTGTGCAAGATTAAATCATAAGATCAGAGATTGTTGGATGAAGTGTCAATAATTCTCTCCCCTATAAATCCGTTAGGAGACTCCATTGGAGTTGGGGCGATTTTGCATGATCGGAACTACAAATGATGACATGATGTCGCTAGGGAATTATTTCTGCTTGCCGACAGGACACGATTTTCAATCTGCGGCAAAGCAGATAAGGGCCTAATGATCCTAAAAGATCAAGAATTGGTGGAAGTCTCTAGGCAAACGGACACAATCGGGCCGGAGCCTAAGAGACAGCTGAATTGTTGCAACAGGAAGGCAATTAAAATGCGACATTAGCTCTAAAATAATCACCAAAATAATCGACAACGCACAGCCCAAAGTGCATTCGTTCATTTAGGTCCTTCCACATGGTTTTCTGACCACGTCAGGTCGACTGGAAAACAGTGGTAAATAAAATGACACTTCTTCGACAGGTAAGTGCCTCTTGTGTTGTTTATCTTGATGGCGATTTTGAGAGCACTGGGCGAAAATCAATACACCAAAACGCAGTTTCTCACTTTCACTGAGTAGGGGAAAAAATCAAAGAGCACCGGGCGGAAATCAATACGCTCTTACGCCCAAATGCACATACGCCCAAGCGCTATTTCTTTCACGGAGTGGACGAAAATTAAAGAGCACTGGGCGGAAGTCACTTCTCCTTTCTTCCCTCAGCTGTCTCTTTTCGCTGTATTGCGAAAATTAAAAGAAATACAGTAGTTGGAATTGCTCAACGTTTCATGAATGTTGTGTTACATCAATGTGGTGATGACCGTAATAAAACAAACGCAGTAAATTAATAAACATGTAATGTAATGTGGACAGGAGGGTCGAACTGAATAATCTTTGGGCAAACGGAGACGCTTGATCTGCAGCCTAAGGACTGTCACAACTAAAGAGAATTAAAAGCGGCATGCATCCAGATGCTCAAACTCCACTTAAAAACCCTCCGACTGTGGCAACGTTGCAAGGAAGGTTACAAGTGAAACTATTAAAGGAAGTAATTAAAGACACTATTTCTGAAGGATAAATCGTTATTTCAACTTTAGAAAGATTGTGAATTGCTGTCTAAGGCACTAACTCAACGTTGCCAAGGATTTTATGGGTCACGTCCGAGTCTCCAAACATTACCACAAATTATTCGACATCACTTCAATTACGGATTTTCACGTGATTTTCTCTACCCTGTTGACGTTCAGAGTTGCATACATATTTTTTCACCTTCCGAATGTTCTGACAATTGACAAACGACTTAAAACTTAGAGGCCTGAATAAAATCATTTCAACTTCATCCTTCATTTCCATGCACAGATATACACAATATCAATCACATATTTTCCCCCCCCCCCCCCCCCCCCCAGTGTCCCACGGCTGTGCTAGTGGACATTCCCACTCTTTCACTCCTCTGATGTAAATCCAGCCATGAGCTGGGCCGCACAACTCGCACGATGGCCAGGCCTAATTTTGCAAGTTAGAATTAGGTTCTTATGTGCGGAAATGGAGAAAATTGACAAATTTGTCAATGAAAATGGAATTCACAGTAATGGCAGTTATAATGATTTTGGATGAATGAAAGTTCGTGATGAAATGGTTGACTGGAACTTTGGATTTTTGAAGGTTTGGTTGGCATGCAACCGTCCTTGTACAACAAACCGCTTTAGATGGGAGCTCATGCGTTCGTGATGAAGGTTTTATCCACCCCTTTCAAGGGCGATTCCTGGCTGCTTCCGAAGGATTTCTCGAATTCTGTGAACTTTCACACTATGTGTGAAAAACAGTGGTATGATGCCAGACTCGGGCACCATCTCTAACCACTGTCTCTCTCTGCTTTAAGACGTGTTTTTTGTGACACTCGTCCTTCAAGTCCAACTTAGAACTTGGTCTCCGCTAGCTTCCCATCATGGCTTCAATCATGACATTCGTCCTTGCTTTGCTATGCTGCACACGCCATACCCCGTGTGACATTGACATTTATGTAAAGGGATGTCCTTTCAGGGTGTGTAGGGCCACAATGTTAATAAGGGTAACTCACTTGTCTACAAGTGAGTAAATGAATCTGATTGTTCCTACGTGACAGCGATAAATAATATCACGATTTTTCCTCTTTCTAAACCTCATTCTTCGGAATGAAGCTTGGGACAGGGTTCGCTTAAACGTAGAAGCCATTGTCGTCAGACGCACTTTAGGTGGATAGAATATTTACGTCACCCAATCTTCTTCCCACCTTCGGTTGGTGAAGGATAGTACAGCGGAATGTTCCGAATGTTACTGAGGCTTAATCGCATTTCACCCAATGCAAGGAAAATGGCGGAAATTGTAGCTTCACCATCCTCTAGAATTTTCAGGCGAAATTTTTTCTGTCTCCCACCTTTTGCCTACTTATGTGGTGTAGGTTGGATGCCCTAACATAACGAGGGTTAAGGTTCTTCACTTTGAAAGGACGTTATAGGGCTGTTAGGTCCCTACATGGGTCTTCCGTTCAAGCCATACCATCTCTTTCAAAACCGTCTTGCTTTTCTTTCAATGGGAAGCGTACTTACGATTTTTAGACGGATGGGCGATTTGCCACAAGCCCTTTTCCCTTTCATCATTAGAATTAATAAAGGGACTCATCGACCTTCTCGTTTGGTCCGGGGGGCGGGCCCCCCCCCACACGAAACTTGTTTTATAGTTTGGTGACATTCTGTTCATTTCAATCAGTGGATCGAACTCTTCAGGCTGACGGGAACGCCTTCACTGTGTTACTTCTTTCCGTAAAACAGAACACCTTTCGGTGATACGGAAATGTAGAAGGGGAACGGTTTTTTGTGTCCCTTGTCGTGAAATGTTTTGTAGCGCGGTATTTTGTCAGAACAAACTTGTTCGTCTACAATTTGTTTCATCGTAACGAGGTGCCGAACGTTCTGTTGACCATCTTCCTACCAACGTTTCTTAACGCCTTGAATCGTGTTGCTGCCTCATATCTGCCTCCCCGTTCAAGGTAAACCTTGAGTGGTTTGCTCGCCGCATCAGTCGGTGACGCCATATAAGGCGCAATGTGGAACATCTTGCTGTCTCAAAGGAGAGTCAAGCGTTCTAGAAGCACGCTACGGAAAGGCTTTCTGTTGATGCAAACAATGACCCTTTCAACGACATGGAAAGGTAGGTCAAGCCGGGGACTTGGATCGTCAGTCAGGATGATATAACGGAATAAAGGTTGTATTGAAATGGAGAGGGAGCCTTGGGCCCCCTCTTTCATGTTTCGCGTTAATAATAATAATAATAATATGTAGGTTTGTTGCAAACGCAACCGGAGTGGCAAGGACCTGGTGGCCACTGACTGCCATCCGATTTTAAAACCAAAATATGTACATTTAAAAATTACAAAAGTAAACTAGTTTAAAAGTTTAAAACGAAGACGATTGCCCAGCTGTCAAGGAAGGGTTGATGGTATAGGGTTGGGGTCACGAATGCCTTACCACCAAGGTTAGACCTACCAGGGACACAATGGTCCCCGATGGCATCGCCAAACGTGAGGGACAAGTGAGGGGGAAGGCCGGGTATGTCATTGTCAAAGTTTCTTTTAAAAATAAAATAAAGCATCGTAGATAAAAGCTTGGAAGAAACCAATTGTCAACGGATAAAAAAATAAAATAATAATAAAAATAATAAAATTTATAATAATAATAATAAAGTGGCCAATTTATGCGAATTGGCGAATAATGTTATGCGAATAATAAAGTGGCCTCTAGTGGCCAATTTATGCGAATGCGGCCACTAGAGGTCATTCGCATAAATTGGCCATTCAGCCTGCGAGGCTGGATTGCCGGAAGGGCTTTTTTAGTGTAAGGGTAATCCGAGCCTGGAATGCCCTCCCAGAGGAAGTTGTACAGGCGCGCTCAGTCGACCGTTTTAAATTTTTATTGGGTGGGACTTGTCTCCGAAAATTTCTGAAGAGGCCAGATTTTGTTTTCAAACCATGATTGAATGAGCAGTGAATCTATTCGGGTCCCACGACAACCGCTCCCACTCCCCTAACTATAAGGGGTGTGAGAACATAACTGGAATTGTGCTTCTCTGCATATCACGTCCGGAAACACCACTAGATGATGATGTGGCTGCGTGTTAGCACACAATATAATTCATCTCCCACTACCTGCGCGATGTCAGTGCGTCGAGAGGTGAAAGGACGTTACGAGAACATTTTGCTGCAGGCAGTCGAATCGGACATTAATTTGATTCTGCCTTTTACTAATGACTCACAGAAAGAGAGCTGCACAGTGATGAGTTCAATAAGTATAGAAGTGCAAAGTTGTTGCTAAAGAGAACCCACATACAGGAGAAAGCGACACTAAGAAGTTTCGCAAAGTGCAAGTGGTACAAACTAGGATGGCTCCACATTTGCACAATTGTGTGACACTTCACAGTAAACAAATAATCGAGCACAGTGAAGTTGTAACACTCTTACTGTAAAGCCGTGAAGAGATGATAAAGAAGAAGGCACCAGCAAGTTGAGGTGGGAAACTTTCTTAAATTAAGCTTTATGTTCTGTAAAAGTGTGTGAATGTTGGAAAGTAGGAATCTCTTGAGTTTCGCGGAATCTTATCTGTTCAGTTCCCCTTCCAGTGCTGGGTACATCTTGCACGTCACTATGGTACAATGACCCACCCTTGACCTGAAACGCTTCATCCTCACGGTTGGAAGTTTTGGCAACCGGCCTCCAAGATTATGGTTTTCGACAGTGAGACGGGCAGGCATGTTCTTTGCCAATGGGACTAAAAACTTTGAAAAATGTGAAGGAAAAGTTGGTTTCTACAGTAAAGGGAATGGTATTTCGTTCTTATCTTTGTCCATTGTGTTAGTAGTCTTCTTCAAATTGGTTAAAGGGTTTTCTACACCTCAATTAAAGCCCATAATTTGGCTATTAATACAGTCTTTTCCCCAATGGGAAAATACAAGGGGATCATCAGAAAAATCGTATCTCTTCTGATGCTGGACTTAGATAATACTTCCCCGTTTGTCTTAACGGACCTGTAAGCACTCCCAATGAGCTCATTTACAGGGCTTCAAGCCTGCATTTTCTGTATAGTCAGTCTTCCTGGTGGGTCTTGCTTTAGCAAGAAAACAAAGTAGGCTAGCTATATTGTCCAGGAAAGATAATGCGTCTCAAAGGCCTGTCACTGTCTCAAAGGTTTGTCCGAGTGTGATTTCACATTCCCGGTGGAATCCAAATTGATAAATCAATGACCTGAAGTTGTGCCTAGACCCAGGGCAATGAAAACTTCAGGGCCAGTTATTTTTCCTGGAGGGACGGGCTAAACACTTTGGCCCATCCGGATAAGTCAACACTTCCCCGATAGGTCGGCAATTTCTGAAACAAAATAATGGACGGAAGAATGTTTAATTCCACCAATTCCTTTATTCCTTCGAGTAGACTCGGTGGGCACTGGGCAGAGTACAACTTCTAGTCCCCATGCCTCTGTCAACCTGGGGAAGTGGGTCTACCAAGTCTTGAAGACGTAGAACCGTGGTAATCTCGCTTTCAATGGACAGCCTTCAACACGAGTTTTCAACTGTGGCTGGTCCTGCTAGACAGGAGAACTTTTATTTTCAGTGACAAGCCTTGTACACAGTGGAAAATGGGGAATATCAACGTAATGACTTCTATGCAATGGAGAGTGGTCAGTCATAGACAGTGCAAGGATGTTGAGGAGGATTTCAAGTTTTGTTGGAAGTTGACACTTACTGGGTACAACAGAATACCCTATCACGTAGTGCATATGCATGTCGGTGAGCAGAGCTTCTGCAACGATGACGTGAAGCAACCTGTTCACAGAGTATGGTAATTACTCCAGTAAACGCCTGCAGGTTTAAAGGTGTGGGAATTTTGTCTACTCTCTCGTTAACTGTGTTGATAAGTGTCAGAGTGTGCTACGTTGAATGAGATGGAAATCTCCAAGTTTAGCGGGTTCTTGCTGTCCCTCCTACCAATAGGACAAAGTCAGCACATACTGAAGGTTAGCATTTTGCAGATAGTAAGAAACGAAAATTTTAACAAGCTTAAAATTAGTTTTTACTATCCTAAAATACTTCAGTAGAACCCACCCATTCTCCCCGCTTCACGAACCCGCTGCTAACCGTGTGTTACAACGGTCGAAGTGAAGTGATAACCAGGGTACTAAACCCAGAATATAAGGGAAGTGACACTAGCGACCCTAGGGAGGGTTAGCTAAACTAATCTTATGGAGATTTAAAACGGGGTGAGTTTTAAATTGCATCGGGCATTAAATAGCCAAATCAAAGTGATTTAAGCACATACTGAAGGTAAGTATTTTAGGATAGTAAAAACTAATTTTAAGCTTGTTAAAATTTTCGTTTTTAATTTTTTTTCTGGGTCTTAGAACGCAGTACTCATTGTGGAAAACGATATGTCTCCTACATTAAGTTGAATCTGCCTGTTCATTTGTGAGGGTAAAGATTGTTTAACGCCTGGTGGTGATGTCATGCTAAAACGCCGTACTAAAACTGTGGCCATTATATCCTGTTAATCTTGTAACAGGGTATTCAGTTGGTTTCTACTGAAATTACTTTTATATCAAGCATATCTATTATCTACTTTTCGAAGTGGAGTCGATAAGTCGAGGCCTAGGCTAATTAACTGAGTTTAATAAAAAAGACTTACGGCCACTAGGGAAGAATCCATGTTAAATACCGGCTGTGATTAAATTGGCTAAAATATTCCACTAATTAATACTATGGTAGAAACAACCGGTCAACTGGTTTTAAAACAACAAAGTTCAGAGTTTTGTTTTAACTCCAAGGGCAAAACTATTTACAGTTAAGTAAGCATTTTACATTAAGCAATATTTCAGTGAAAGTATTCCCCATATGTTGGCTGAGCCTCCTTCATATTCCTTTTCTAGTCTCGCCAATGTACACGGCATCGCATCTGAAGACCGAAGGTGACCCAAAAAGCCAGGGATGAGCAAGAACTAGCGAAAGTACCAAACACCAGAGGAGGAGTGTATAGAGTACCGTGCAAGGACTGCGATGCCGTGTATATTGGCGGACTAGAAAAGGAATACAAATGAGGCTCAGCCTACATATGGGGAATGTTAGAAATAATGCTATCGTTAACGCTATTGCAGTCCATTACACGGCAAGGCAGCATGATGTTGTGTGAGGCAAATCAGTGACACTGATTAAATCGGACTCAAAATGGGACAACCATTTAAGATGCCTCGAGTCCATTACGATTAAGATGCATAAAAACGGGCAGATCCCGCTTATGAATGTGCAAGGCCCATCATTTCCTAATGTTACACACTTGATTGGGAAAGACTTGCGAGAGAAGCTCGATGTAAATAACGGCCAACGTGATACAGTGGGCAAAGGTGTACAAATCGACCAAATATAGTGGGCAGCAGACAGCGGCAGTTATGAACTTGAACCGAGTATTGTACTGCAAAACGAAATGTAAACAGAGTTTGAACTTTCCTTTAAGGTGCCTGATGACGATTACAGTTAGTAGTTGACAATTTGCAAATAGTAGATTATCTTTGTGATGTCCTAGGCGGGG
>JAHWFP010204598.1:0-10242 GCA_023313725.1 Lithobius niger | reverse complement strand
GGTCAACCCCCCGCAAAAGGAAACAGTGAGTAAGTCGGGTGTGACCAATTCGCAAACGGGCCAACACAACCTCCTCACGGCGACTGCGGCGACACGCCGAGTGCCACTCCTCGACAGTGCCTTTAATGGCCCGTAACTTATTACCGTCCTGTCTGTCCCACAAGGTTTGCCAAAAAGCGTGTAACCTCAGACGCAGAGTTGGAAAGGCATCTGAGGGAACAAGGCTGAGATCCCTTCCGAGAGGGCCAGAAAGGGCCCCTTTCGCTGCAGAATCAGCTTGTTCATTTCCACCTATCCCAACATGGGCCGGAATCCAGCAGAAAAGCACGGTTTTCCGCTGGCCAGGCAAGCGGGAAAGCAAAGCTTGGACACGTTGTGTCAAGGGGTTCCGAGGATTGTAATTCGCCAAGGACTCCAGGGCACTCATGGAATCGCTAAAGATAATGAAATGCGTGCCCTGAAGGCCAAGGATCCATTCCACCGCTAATCCGAGAGCCAAAAGCTCTGCTGAAAAGACAGAATAGCCTGATGGAAGGCGATGGGCAAGCGTCACACCCTTATACACACAAGCACATGCCACGCCAACGTCTGACTTCGACCCATCAGTAAACAGCCGCACTGAGAACACAGCCGCCGGAACTCCTGCAAGTACCTTTCTGGGAGAGTGGAACTCTTCGGGAGGGACGCCAGAGCGAAAATGAAAATACCACTTGGGACAAGCCAAGGAGCCACTGGCCTCCCCCCCTAAGCCTCAAGACGCAGGGTATTTAAAGGCTATTTCCTGACAGGACTGCTGGAGCCTATCGCGGAAATCACCCATGCACACCCTGCGTCTACCGACTCGCAAGTCTGGTCCAAAAACCATGGGCCAAGCTGGACTGGATTGCACAGCACGCAAACGCACAGCATTCGGCAAGGCAAGCTTTCGCCGACGAATTGCCAAAGGTGGCTCCGAGGCCTCAGCATAGAGGCTGACCACTGGAGAAGTTCGAAATGCCCCAGTCGCCACATGTAGGCCACTGTGATGCACAGTGTGCAACATCTGGAGAGTCGAGTCACTAGCCGAATCATAGACCATACACGCATAATCAAGTTTGCTGCAGACAAGGGTTCGGTAGAGGCGCAACATGGTAGTGCGACCCCTTGAAGTGCCTGACAGGACCCGCAAGATGTTAAGCGCCCGCAAAGCCTTGTCTTTAAGCTGACGCAACTGTGGAAGCCAAGATAACCTGGAATCGAACACCAGACCCAGGAAACGAGCCTGTGGGACAACAGGAATTTGTGCCTGTCCCAAGCACAGGCAAGGATCTGGGTGCAGCGTTTGTTAACGGCAAAAGTGGATGCACACAGTCTTGTCCGGAGAAAAACGGAAACCATTACTGACCGCCCAGGTCTGGACTTTGTTAACTCTCAGCTGTAGCTGCCGCTCGTAGGTCATTAGCGCCAACCTCAGTCACAGTGCAGTGGTCCGGGTTGCCACTGCACCACACATTACAGAGATGTTATTCAAACCCCTAATCTAAATCTTGTCATACATCTGTATCTCCTGCAAAAATTGAAAAACAATAGACAGGAGGACAGACTTATCGCCCAACTGACGCGCAATGTCATGCGGAAGATGGTGCCGGACCGTAAGCGGCCGTCGACACCAAGAACATTCAGGAGGGTCAACCCTCCGCAAAAGGAAACAGTGTGACCAATTCGCAAACGGGCCAACCCAACCTCCTCACGGCGACTGCGGCGACACGGTGACTGCCACTCCTCGACAGCGCCTTTAATAGCCCGTAATTTATTACCGTCCTGTCTGTCCCACAAGGTTTGCCAAAAAGCATGCAACCTCAGACGCAGAGTTGGAAAGGCGTCTGAGGGAACAAGGCTGAGATCCCTACCGAGAGGGCCAGAAAGGGCCCCTTTCGCAGCAGAATCAGCTTGCTCATTTCCACCGAACCAAAAGGTCTGCAGAAAACACAGAATAGCCTGATGAAAGGAGATGGGCAACCGTTATTCCTTACACACACAAGCACACGCCACGCCAACGTCCGACTTCGACCCACCAGTGAACAGCCGCTGATAACCGGCGTAATGAGAACACAGCCGCCGGAACTCCTGCAAGTACCTGGCTGGTAGAGTGGAACCCTTCGGGAGGGACGCCAGAGCGAAAATGAAAATGCCACTTGGGACAAGCCAAGGGACCACTAGCATCTCCCCAAGCCTCAAGACGCAGGGTATTCCAAAGGCAATTTCCTGACAGGACTGCTGAAGCCTATCGCGGAAATCACCCTTACCTACCCTGCGCCTACCGAACCCCAAGTCTGGCCCAAAAACCATGGACCAAGCAGGACTGGATTGCACAGCACGTAAACCGACAGCATACTGAATAGCAAGTTGTCGCCGACGAATGGCCAAAGGTGGCTCCGAGGCCTCAGCATAGAGGCTGACCACTGGAGACGTTCGAATGCACTTACCGTCAAACTGCATAAGTTGTTAGCCTCTAATCTCTCGAAATTTGCAATGTTGCTTTCCCAACAGCACACGTTGAATCACAATTCAACCCCCCCCCCCTCCCTACCACAGAAAACACAGTTTGAAGCCGGGCTTTCATTTGTACCAAATCGTTCTGAAGTTCGCGATGCAGCACTTTGAGCACTGCGAAATTTCAAGCATCATTTACTCCCAAACTTCTCTCTCAAAGAAATTACAGCTATCCGGACCCTCAAATCAGATCATTACATCACCATCTGCAAAGCTGACAATTGCAATCCTACCGTCATACTTGACGCGCTGAAACTCAAATCCGACATACTTGAAGAACTTAACAATCACCCTATTTACAAAAAGCTTCCTTTCAACCCACTGAGTAAATACAATGCTCAAGTTAAGAAATTCTTTAAAGCACCTGCCACCAAAGAAAAAATTAAACTGAAATTTTTTGAAAAATATTTGAAAGCCAACCACCACCCACCTTGTATTTTCCCCCAGATAAAGACACAAAAGCCTGGGTTTCCTCTCAGGATTATCACGAGTGGGTAGACTACCCCCAATATTGAGCTTGCGTGCATCCTTAAACCCATTTTAAAAGAACTCGCTAAGGGGCGTCATACAACCCCCAATGCACTCAAAATTGTTCACGACCTGGAAGTATGTCAAGTGCCACCAGGGTTTGAATTTGTTTCCTTTGATGTCAAAAAAATGTTTCTATCATTGGACTGGGTGAGATAATGTTTCTATCATTGGCTTATCATTTCGGAAATCTCTCGAAAATTAAATACTGAAGCCCCTTCCCCCTCGCTCATCAAGCTTGGGTGGGATAACGATACTTTTATCAGTGCATTAAAAGTCATTTTTGAGACCACCTTCTTTGAGTATGGAGGCAAATATTACCAACAAATCAATGGGGTACCGATGGGAAGCCCACTTTCTTCTGTGACATAGTCCTGAATGCAGTCGACAATAAACTTGTTGAAAAATTCCCACAAATAAAATATTACAAGCGATACATCGACGATAGTTTAGCACTTCTACCTACACAACTTAAATTATTAATCCTCGATTTTCTCAACAGCATCACTAAATCACTCACTTACGCTATGGAGTCCTCTAAAAATAACGCTTTCCCATTTTTAGATGTAAATGTCATCATTAACCATAATAGCCTAATCGAATTCACGCACTTCAGAAAAAGTATGCATTCTACTCGCACCCTGCATTACAGCTCCTATGTTGATGCCCACTACAAAAGTAATGTTGTAATCAATGAAGTTAAACGCGTTGTCTCAGACACTAGTAATGCTGAATTATTGCAGCATGAATTCCAATACATCTTGCAAAAATATGTTGAGAATGTTCCCACTTGAGCACGTCAACAAATTAATTTCAAAAGCATTGACCCCCAAAACACCCGCTTCCCCGCACCTACAAATTTTATTGCTCTGCCTACTTCAAAGGCATCTCTGAATTCCTTTAAGAAAAAACTTAGCATCAACAACATCCAACTTGTTTCAAACAGCCACAAAAATATCAAGCAGCTAGCTGACCATGCACCATGCAAATAATGACAATAACAAAGCAGACGACATGCTTTCCACACGCAATACTGTTTATAGAATCCCCTTTACGGAACCAACCTGTACTGCTACATATGTAGGACAATCCCTTCAAAAGAACGCATGGCATCCCACAAATCAAACTTCAAATTAAAAGTCGAATCAAATTCATTAGTACAACACTGCCTAGCAACAGGCAAGTCACCTAACAACCACGCAACTGGCTACACCCCCGCCTTGGACAAAGTTCAAATCTTGTTTCAAGAAAAACATACTAGAACACGTATTAATCTTGAAACGCTTGTCATCCACACGCATAAACCACTTGTTCATAACCACTTAGTGCCAGATAATAAATATCTACAAGAATATTTTCCTGTAATTAAAACACTTAAGCTCGACACTTTTTCCAGGCACACTGTGCTACCCATATTGCGCCATCGAATGGTTCAAACCTGAAACACGTGACCCGATTTGCATACATCTTGCCATTCGACTTGACTTCCCCAATACGAAGGTTGGGTGGTGCATTTCGGCCGCCATTTCTGCCTCTTCTGAGAGGAGAAATTGGTGGTTTTTATCCTTTTAAATTGATGGTATTGTACCTTTTTATTTTATTGATGCTTTTACATACGATGACTTAGTGGCATTTGCCATGCTTTAATTTTATGCATACCTGATGACGAAAATTTAAAATTTTCGAAACGTCGTTTGTGTTTTTATCTTGTAGCACTGCTTGGTTTTTACTTTAATAATCTGTTACCGTGCTTTTTTACTCCATTCATCAATATATAAGACACTGACGCAATAGCGTCACGCTACATTGGTTTACAACCTCTAGCTGCAACCTTACTGCATCCAAGATCAGTTCTAGCAGAATCGTCCATGTTCCTCTATTACAAATTCTACTAAGGCCAAAAAGCAAAATGCCCGGTCCACCTTCTAGAAAGTTCTCAAGGAGACTTTCTCAAATATACAGTTAAAAAAATGGCAAAAGCGCTAAGCACTTTTTTGCAAGAATCTGGTAAGACCTTTAGACATTTCTAAATGAGGGCAGGAAATATCTATCAGGCATATCGTATGCTTTTTTTCTGTTCCCAGATGAGATTGTCAAAAGTTCTAAAATGTGAACGGTGTTGGAGCCTTGAGAATAAACAATTGGCTTTATCTATATACTTTAACAAGTCCTAAAGCTTATCGTATGTTGGCAAATTTGTTTGAATTACTATATGTGAGAGCATTACAAAGGACGGTAGAACAGTTTTACTCCTCACATCTAAAATGTTTTTCTCTTGTTTGTTTTCACGCATTCTGACTGGGTGCATACTTTGACTCCTCAAATCTGAATGGCTTTTCTTCCATTTGTTTTCATGCATTGTGACTAGGTGCACAGTTTTACTCTTAACATCTGAATGGCTTGTCTCCTGTTTGCTTTCATTCAAAATGGAAGTATAGTTTTGCTCCTAAAATCTGAATAGCTTTTCTCCTGTTTATTATAGTCTACCGGCCAAACTCAAAAAGGGCTCTAGTCTACGAGATAGTATAACCCGAAAGCTAGAAAAATTCCGTAAATACAGGGTGTCAGGTACACCCCTAGGTATCGTCACTAGGGTGGATGTAGAATCATGAAGTGGTGCAGCGATACTACAATTTGCTTCCGAGAGAGAGTATCTATTGTAGATTGATTAACGATTGATGCGTATTCATTTGACCTTGTGGCAACTTGGCACCCATCAGTTTATAACGCGAGTTCCTGTAATTTACTGCCGAGACAGAGTATCTATTGTAGATTGCCTATATTAAAGGTGAAAAATATAAATTTAATGAAACAAAGGAAAAGTGACTAAGCTCGTTGACGACTTGTCTCTGATGTGGACAGTAGACGAGTCAGGCCAGAAGGAGTGTAGGAGGGCAGGGGTGATATGTAGATACCGGACAATGGAAGCTCCAATTAAATTGAAATAAAGCAGTTTAATGGAAGGAAGGGTTTGCATAAACCCCATTGCAGACGCACAAATTTTCTTTATCAGAAACCGGCAGGATAGAAGCTTTACAAAACGACATCTCTGCCATTGGAAGAGACCCAGACACGTGGTTATAGTTAACGGTGCTTTAGATTCTTCATCCAACCCCACTTGCAGGAATGCGTCGCTTAAATCTATTATTGAAAATGTTTCACATCCCGAAAGCTGACCAAACAAATCCTCAACACGCGGAACGGGGTGATATTCTATTTTCAGCTGGGGACACTCTAAATTAGAACATCTCAAATTACCAAACGGTAGAATTAATTCACGCAAACATTGGAAGAATAAGAAATACAGTTGATTGCATTCACAAATTGACACATTTGCAAGATTCACTAACAACTGATGCGACATCATTTAAATTTGAGGCAACTTGCATCATACCAATTTCGGACGGCGATCCTGCAATTTGTTTCCGAGAGTGAGTATCTATTGCAGTTTGATTAATGATTGACGCGTCTTCATTTGACCTTGTGGCAACTTGGTACCCACCAATTTATAACGGAGGTCCTGGAATTTGCTGCCAAGACTGAGTATCTATTGTAGATTGACTCTACTAAAGGTGAAAATATAAATTTAATGAAACAAATGAAAAGTTACGAAGCTCAAAAGCCCAGTGGCCAGAATGGGATTCAAACCGCCAAACATCCTCTAAGCAGCCACCCCGGGCCCAGTATGTCGGGATGTCCCTTCACCTCTTTATGACTAGTTCTCGTGACGGGTGTTAAACCTGCCCGCCATACACACCGTAGTGGTGAGGTTGCTAGTATTAAAGACGGACCAAAAACCCTCCGCCATGCAGACCCTTGGCACACTAGCAGACCGTGATCTTGGGTTCCCTTTTAGTCGCCTTCTACGACACGCAGGGGTACGGTGGGCTTATTCTACCCCCAGCCGGGTGGGAAAGCCAGCTTGGGGGGGGGGGAGATGAGGCTTAATGGCGCGTCGACAGCTTGGTCATTAGCGCCAACCTCAGTCACAGTGCAGTGGTCCGTGTTGCCAGCTTGGGCCAGTTTTCACAATAGGAGGTAAAGTGGAGAGCCACCCTCAAAAATCGCCTAGAATGCCAACTAAGAGCTTATTGGAATCGCTTGTTTACATCAAAAATCTTCTTGGAAAATGGAACAATTTGGAGGTGGGGGGGGGGGATATGGCGATCGACAGGTTAAGAGGACCCACCAACTACGAACGCTTCAGTCCGACTCGTTCTCCACGACAGGTTGGAATAAGTGTGTGCATGCTTTGGTTATTGTGATTTAAGAGGAGCGACGCCGGTCAACCATTATTTGGGATGCCAGAATTGGGAATGAGACAGCGGGTTGAATGAAGACGTAGGGAGACACCAACCACCCTGCCCATGTGAGCGCCAAGAGAGAGAAGACTTAGCTTCACAGGTTGTGGTGGCCGTGAGTGCGATTATGGGTCGCGACGACACGACACAGCATATGGCAGGAATCTATGGCGAAGGCGAACATTATGATGCCATGTGGTGGTACTACGGACAACGGAGGTGGGTGTATCATGCACAAGTGTATGGGAGGGGAAGGTGCGCAGATCACGCCGACCCAACCCTACAGCCGTGACGAATCTGCAGCAGGAAATCAATCGGACGAGGTGATAGTTGTAGAATTGAAAAATTCAGACCCGCAAATCAATGCGGTGGCAAAATTATACACAGTCAGGGGCTCTATGGGCTCATGATGGGACAGGCAACAATTTACCGTCGCCTTTTGTCGGCCTGCGGCAATCAACAGACTTGGGCATGTTTAAGCCCGTTTGGCTACTTCGTCAGGAGGCAAGCGTTTTTGCCACACGTGCGGTGCAGGAAGCGCAAGATCAGGACGAACGGGTGCGCGACTTGATGTGTTTGGCGGAGATGACGCAGCAGCCGGCTCATCGGCGTCAACGAACGAAGTCGGCGTTGACTTGGACCAATTAGTCGCCGGAGTAGACAGTCAGGAGAGACTTTTCTCCCACCACCAGCCGTAGTGATAGTGGACTTTGACACGATTTTGGGTGGCTATGTAAGGAACCCGTTCAGCCCATCACACTATAGTGATATTTCGTTGGCAGAAGACGAATGGGAGGGGCCGTATAGCATGTCTTAAGAGGACACAAGAAAAGCCAGAACAGGTTGTATAGAGTTTGCATATAAATCTTTATTATTGTGTATAGCCTATTTTCTTCTTAACTTGCCTCTTGTTAACATGTGGCCTAGTTTAATTTTATTAACTTGTAGCCTTTCTTGTTTCATTTACCTGGTTATAAATACGGAGTTTTCTTTTATGTTGGTCCTACTTACCTACGTTGTTGAATGTTTGCTAATCCTTAAGTAAAAGAGTATGTCGGCTGGCTGGCCTAATGTTGGATTACTTTTGTTGTCTTCAAATTGCCATTTTGTTTTGTAAATACGTAATATTAGGTTGAGGGTCCAATAAGTTTAATGAAAAAAATACATAAAATGTTAACCTAAAGAAAAACATTACATAAAAATTTACGAAAATACTTGAAACTATCAACCAAAAAAAAAGAAAGAAACCTTGGGTTCCTTTTTTTATTCTTGTTATTTCAATGAATTTTATTTCCCTCCGATAGTGATTTGATGTGAAGTAGGATTTATTCAGGAAATGTTTTGATAAAGATTTTACTTGTGGTTTACAGGGGGGAACACCACACCCACACCTAGTAAACTTGGATTGATTTTAATAGATGGTGACCTCCGTCACTGGTTGCTCTTTTAAAATAATGAAAGTTAACGTTAAAATTAAAAACATTGACACTATGTAAAAGTGTACTACACATGAATAAATCGAGTGGGGAATTTTGGGTTTTGATCGCGGCATCTTTGGACAAAGGGTTTCCGTACGGTTAGGAGTTGAAATAAGGTTAGGGTTTTTGCAGATTTGCGTGGTTAAGAGGGGAATGGAAGACTTTTTCCTTTGGTTTTAGAGTGATAGTTTAATGTTAATTGGGGGGGGGGGGGTAACGACCCAGTTGTACACCTAGTTTTAGGTGTACAAAAGGTGTTACTTAGCAGCTTTGGGGTTCAGTACTCCAGCCATGTGTGTGAAGCCTGCTAAACAGATTCCCACGCATGTCTGGAATGTGGGGTGGTTCTTTAGGTATTTAGAATATTCCAACGCCTCTCATTCATTCGGCTTCTAGTAAACTACCTTTGGCTACTCATGAGAGGCCCTCCAATTCTGGGAAAGGTGCTAGTCATTGCCAGAACTCTTGCAGCCACTAAGTCACTATGACGTCAGGAGAAGCCCCCTTATAAGCCTTATAAGGGCTCCTCCTCACGCTTAGCGGCAATCTAGTTTCTTCGAGACAAGGACAAGTAGTGAAACGGCTAGGAATTCTTGACTAACTAACACAATATGGATTACTACGTAATAGACCACTAAAGTGACAACTCACTCAGGACTTACTACAAAGTACTACATCGGTAAATATTGTGAAGTGGAAGAAGCACAGGGGGGGGGGGGATTGAGGCTTAATGGCGCGTCGACAACTTGGTCATTAGCGCCAACCTCAGTCACAGTGCAGTGGTCCGGGTTGCCACTGCACCACACATTACAGAGATGTTATTCAAACCCCTAACCTAAATCTTGTCATACATCTGTACCTCCTGCAAAAATTGAAAAACACCGGACAGGAGGACAGACTTATCGCCCAACTGACGCGCAATGTCATGCGGAAGATGGAAACGACGACGAACACCATCAAGATGGCGACAATCAACAAGTATGTGCCGGACCGTAAGTGGCCGTCGACACCAATAACATTCAGGAGGGTCAACCCCCCGCAAAACGAAACAGTGAGTAATTCGGGTGTGACCAATTCGCAAACGGGCCAACACAACCTCCTCACGGCGACTGCGGCGACACGCCGAGTGCCACTCCTCGACAGTCCCTTTAATGGCCCATAATTTGTTACCGTCCTGTCTGTCCCACAAGGTTTGCCAAAAAGCGTGTAACCTCAGACGCAGAGTTGGAAAGGCATCTGAGGGAACAAGGCTGAGATCCCTACCGAGAGGGCCAGAAAGGGCCCCTTTCGCAGCAGAATCAGCTTGTTCATTCCCTGCTATCCCAACATGGCCCGGGATCCAGCAAAAAAGCACGATTTTCCGCTGGCCAGGCAAGCGGGAAAGCAAAGCTTGGACACGTTGT
>JAHWFP010204592.1:24397-36354 GCA_023313725.1 Lithobius niger | reverse complement strand
CTGTGAAGGACATCTCAAATAAATCTATAGGTCCCGTAAATACCGTTTAGTTTTGCTTAACTTTTAAACTCTTCGCTCTTAATATTTCCGACAAACTTTTATGGTGTTTCTACAGAAAACACCAGGAGGTCCTTTCATGGAGGTAGCAGATTTCAGTGTGGCTCCCTACGCCTTTTTGTTCCCACATCATTTTTTTGTGTGCGCGCTGTGTGATTCTGCAAGGTCGTTTCTAAAGGTGTAACGTTGGTGGCCCGCACGCAATTACTCCGTCACTGGGACGCATCAATGTCTTGTTCGTGCTCACTACCAACCAACACTTTCTTCTTTTCCCTCTCTTCTCCAGTGAGGCAACGCCAGTTAGACAGTGACATTGCCACTTTCAATATCGCAAAACCTCGTGGCAAATCTCGGGGCCCGAAGAGCAGCTTTTCGTGAGTGATTATGCGTTGCAAACTTCTTCGCATTTTGTGCTACATCATCGCAATTACTGGCCGTAATTGGTCCAAAACACGAACAAAACTTGACTACAAGCCCATGACTTCTTGGCGTCATGTGAAAAAGAGTCTACTTCTCTCCCATCACGCGTTAGTTACAGTTAAGTCTTGTGGGGAAGTGCGTAGATACGCTTGCTGCATCCAAATATTATTCGGTAATTGGGCGGTACTTATCAGTGACACACCTTCCCAATAAGACTAATCACTTTTTAGGAGGTAATGGGGAAAAAAATTACAGCTGTTAAGAAAAAACGGAAACGCACTAGAACGCAGTTATTTTACAGCTGCAGGGATTATTTCCGTTTCTGTGAGAAAAGAAAAAGAGTAAAGGTTTTAAAAGTAAGATCAACTAAATTTGACTAAATCCATAATTAAATTATCGTTTGGGCTCAGGTAAACCTTAAGCTGTCGAAACAAAACCAGTTACGGGCCCGCAATTTTTAACTTTTGAAATTCTTAAGTTGGTCAATTCTGCACATATTTAAAGAGGAGTGCGCCGTAAAATGACTTGGTAGAAAGAGGTGTGCACTGTACAAATTCAGCTACGTAAATAAAAGTTATGCGACAATGTAAATTAGGTGTGCTCGGGGGTGCCCGTATTTCAAGGGCAGCGGCAACTTTCTACAATTTAAGCTTTCGTACTACACAAGCCATCCTCACAACACTCGCAGATGAGTATACCTATAAACTCCCATTATTTTGAACGCGTAAACAACTGTTCAATCAATAATTGCCTAATGCTGTTACCTAATGTGTTCTTGCAATTAAGCAGGTACGCAGACATTTTTTTTCAAAATTTCTCCCCCCTCCCCCTTTTCTATATTTTCAGATAATAAGAAAACTTTATTGCTAAAGTTAACAGCAAAAGGCGAGGGGAAAGACCAGTTCTGGCTACTAACACCCCACCCAATAATATATTTGATAGAAATCATTGTCAAATGCAACAAATCGTCAAATTGATAAGTATAAATAAAATACTACTACTAAAAGTTTAAAAAATAATTAAAATGAAAAGTGTACTATTTTAAAACGCATAACACACACAGAAAATACAAAAAGCAAAAATTACAAATATAAAAAAGACCCTGTTTTTTTCTTGAAATTCCCGATATTTTCAGGGAAATTTTTTTTTTATTGTTTTGGATACCCTAGTCTGAACCATCAGACAAAGAAAATAATTCTGGAAATTTTTCCTCTTAACTTTCAGACGTAGACAACGAAATAATAGCTCTTGCTTAGCTTCGTTCGCTCTGCCAATTCACCCCAGCCACACGAGGATGTGCATAACAACGTTCAAAATAATTCGGATGTTGCTAGTCTAACTCGCTTTCCCAATTAATAGTTGTCGATTTACAGTTTAAGTTTCACAGTCCGTTAAACTTTGACTCCGCGGATTTCATAACTTCAGGGGATAGTTCTCGTCATTTCACTCCCCCCCCCCTTTTTTTTTTATAGTTCTTTGGAATTCTTAGCCTGGCTTGGTTGAAGGGACGCGTTTATCACCCCAGCCACACAAGGAGGGACTACTAACAACCACCAGCTCTTTAACTGCATTTTAAGCGAAGCCATGCACTTGAGTTTTCGGAGGAATGCAGCATTCGAGACTGCAAACTCTTCACGGCCGGAAGTGGAGAGGGCCAGGCCTCAAGTTGAAAAGAATACTAATCCACGTAACGAAACCGAGCCTCTTCTCGAGCAAAGAAAAAAAATAAAATCTGACATAAAAAAAAATTTAAGAGCGAACTCCGTTGCGTCTGTACGTCGATCATGTCGCAAAAACGTGGAATGAAGCAGGGATAAAAAAAAATTACATAAAAAAAATTGAAACAGCCTCAACCTACTTGTACCACTGCTATCAGCTGCCACAAGTGCAGTAGACTAGTAGGTTTAAGAGTTTCTAGAGCACCTAAAAGCCGTGTGATGAGAAATGGCTTCCATGTGCCCATCTATGATACTGTCAAAGTATCACGACTATACCAATAAAGACTTGGATATGTGTCTTAGAAACTTTCTATCTGAAATTTGGTTCAGAGTTTAAAAAAAAAAAAATGTTAAGTGTTTTTCTGATTTTTCACAAAATTGTTATTGCATAAATACTTGCCTTTCAGACAGGCACGGACTGGAACACCGAGATATTTCCCGTTCAGCGTCCCAAGTAACATTTTGTAGTAACGTTTTTAGAAAATTTATCTTTTCTGTAAGCCGTCACAATTTTATCCGCTAACACTTGACAAAAATTTCATGTAGAATTGTTTTGGGGAGGAGTAGTAAGGCCCTTCGGTAAGAGTGCCCCTCTGAGTGGATTCCCGGTAAAAATTCAGTTCCCAGTCCACACATGCTTCCAGAGATTTATTCCGTATAAATATTGTTACTTTTCAGTGCAATTTCTGAGATTTGGGTGCGTTTTTGGATCTATATTTGTATTTACCTGGACATTTTTTCTTGAAATGTATCAGTTTGCTTTACTAATATTTTTTTTTTTTTTATTGTTGTCGAATTATGTTTCATCACAGTCCATTTGGAGAATGATGGCTAATGTTTCAAATAAATAAATAAATAAAATAAATAAAGAAGACTATAAATTGATAAACATGCAGTCTGGACTACCCTACACAAAATAAAATAATAAGTCTTAATACTGTCGATGAAGCTACGTGAGTAAAAACTTCACGTTTTACACATCTACAAAACAAAGGACATCTACCAAATTTTGGCGCCTATACATTTCTACCTTGTTGTCACGTCATATCCAATGGACGAGAGTACAATTCTATAGACTATTAAAAGGACATACCTTCTAACTCACTCATTTCTAGCATCCTGCTGGAAGTAGCTTTTGCGACATTTACATAGGACTAGGGGAAAAATAAGAAAATGAATGCTTTTGCAACATTTACACACGTCTAAAAATGTTGCAAAATTGAGGAAACCATACAGGAAAAGCAACGGGGGGAATGCACCTTTAAGTTCCATGCGAGAGGATACAGCCTACATGATTTATTTAGTCATCCAATAATGGCGGTACGCTTCACTTAAGCCTCTTGTCACATTCAGCAAAACGGGCTGTAGAATTTGACTCAAAATCCACTAATTTGGCGTGACTACATTTGCACTTCGCTGGTAATTCAGAGACTAGACGAACAGATTGAGTCATTTTAACCTAAACGTAGAGCAGCACCTTCATGCCTAACTTTTTTAATCGTTGAATTAAAAGTTTAAAAAAATGTAAATTAATATTAATTTAATGTTAAATTATAGTACAGGACACAAAGCTTGAAATAGCTTATGTGTCATTTAAATTTACAAGGTTAATTACAATTAATTAAATGGTAGGCCTACAGGCATGTATCATTGGAGATAAAAAAAAAAAAAAAACACCCCAAGAATAAAATTGGTTGCGTGGATGCGAAATATTAAATTCAACCACAGAAACTGCACATGTGTGAAGGAAAACAAAACTTGAAGCATTTCTGGTTTTCAGAAACGAACCATTCTTCGAGTTCTTTTTCAGCCAACTAACACCTGTTAGTTTTAGGAATTGTTTTTGCAAATTATTTCAAGTTATCAATTGAGTTTTATAGCCATTTGCTCTTACAATCTTAACAACTCTTTTGGGGTATCATAAAAGTACCAGCTATTTATTGACCAGCATCAACAGTGGTGGCTCCAAACAACGCCCGACAGGTGGAGCAGGGGAGGCCAATGATTCCCCGATCGGCCAAGCAGAGAAAATTTTTTTCCGAAATTTTGATGCCCTTGAAGTTTTCCTAGGTATTATCGGGCCAGATTACAGCTTTTTTTGTTTGTTTGTTTGTATTTTTTCCCCTAGTTTGTCTCCGGAAATGCTGTCTCCAACGAAAATCTTGTTACTCCCTCCCCTCTTTCTCTCTGGCGGCCCACATCAGCATCCATCAAAGCTGGTATTATCTAGTCAACCTATAAAATATGACTAAGAAAAAGGACTACAACTAGTAAGGGGTGCATAAAATTCTTGCTGGACAAAATTTCCCACAACATTTTCCTACGGATTTTTCAAATTTCCGCAGCCTGTCACCATGTAGGCAAGCCATTTTCTAGTGAATTTCCAGAGTTCTCTAAAATTTCCCGCGAACCTCGTTCTAGCGATCTGGCATGTTCTGCTTACCTGCAACTAGTAATAGTAGAAGGCTATAACTGTCGATGGCCCCGACTTATTAAGTAATATCGACGAACAATGGATTTACCCCACTGTAAGCAATATTAGTTGACTGCCATGGGGTACATCCGCTAGTGAGCAATAAATCTCGGTCGGACTACAGACTGCCCTTGTAAGAACATAAATGCCCTAATCTGACAACGACAAATTCGAGAGAAAACATAAACTGCCTCGACTAGAACTCGAACCTACGATATCCCGTTTACCAGACGAGTGGCATTTTCACCGTTTTTTTCTCAGACTAGGATTTCTTGCATTCTCACAAGGCCAATATTTGATTCGGTCTGCTTCGTTAATTTTTTTTAAGAACTGAAATTCCAGACGTCCTATAAGAATCCCTATTTTTACAAATATTCTGTTGGTCGAGTTTTCATCCAAATATCACGTCGCATTACTCTAACCACGCGTGAAAACAGCTTCCCCCCCTCCCCTTCCCTCCAAAGGAAAAATCTCCAGTCACTCATCACGGGATACCATACTTCTCGTAGTAAGAGGAGGAGGACTGTCCCTTTCTGCCAACCTTCCCCACCCTCTATTGATGGATTAGTTGCAGCCCATTTCCTGAACATTCAGCCTCAGGTGGCCGGCCACAGCAGACATAAATTCAACCTCCCTCCCTACCTCGTAATACCCCTTGGCCTTCTCTTGACACCTACTTAGCATCCCCTATCTTCAACCATAATTCTTCTTTTTGCAAGGAACAAACCAATGTGATACTAACTGCAGATAATGTTCAGCACAAAACTTCATCAAACAATACAAGACGCAAGTACTAAGTCGGGATTCGCACAATTGGCTGAGCAGTGACACACTAGTAAAAAAAATGCCAGCATGATTAGTGAAAGATGCTTCCAGGATCCTCCAGGAGCTAGGTATCCGTTCTGGCCTACGTTGAACCATCGTTCAGGTCCCTACAGTCATTGTGCATTGTTCCGGCCCCTGGGTGCCATTCCGCCCTCTGCAATCATTGGACATCGTTCCTGCATATACATTCATTGGGCATCGTTCCGGCATACACAGTCTATTGGACATCGTTCTGGCCTATACAGTCATTGGACATTGTTCTGGCCTATACAGTCATTGGACATTGTTCCGGCATATAGTCATTGGACATTGTTCCGGCATGTACAGTCATTGGAAATCGTTCCAGCCTACACAGTTACTGTACATAGATTAGGTCCCTCCAGTCACTGGATGTGGTTCTGGACCCTACAGGCACTGGACGTGGCTCCGGCCTTTACAGCCACTGGACATTGTCCCGGCCCATACAGTCACTGGACACTGTTCCGGCTTCGATCTGGCCCATACTTCTGTACACTGTTTCGCCATACTGTCACTGGAGACTTTTCTGGCTCGTACAGTTTAGGAACATTCCTTACTATACTGCTTCATCCACTGCATGATATTAGTTTCAGGATTCGTACGCTAGCAGGAAAAGTATGGAATTATGGAAAATCTTCAATATCAAGCCGGAAAAGCCTGGAAAATCTTGGCCTTTTAATATCAAGGAATCACATCAATGTATTATGAAGAAAATGTTTGTTTCTGTAAATGACGTTTAAAAAACCTTTGTTCTTGTAAACGTAAATTAGCATCGTTTCGCCAGCTCCAAAAAGAAGTTGCATTAGAGCCCTGTCAAAATACCTCGTTTAGGACTGTTCCATGATTTTGAGTGTTGTGGTTGCTAGCATTCATCGATTATTATTTTTAAATAAATTTTTGTACTTTTTTATTATTGCTCTGTGATTGAAACGTCACATGGAAAATGGAACTAGCAAGCCTGAAAAATCCTGAAAAGGCCTGGAATCTGGTTTGGATGAGGAATTACGAAACACTGTAGCTTGCTTTGCAAGACTTTGGGCTCAAAGAAAACAATTAGGAAGGAAAAATGACAATCTTGAATCTAATCATTGATAAAGACTCCATCTAGTGCAGAATACTCAATTGTGTCCCAGCCCAGAAGAACTTGGATTGCTTGCTTCCGAGCTTGGATTGCTTACTGTTAATAAACTAGCATTAATAATTATACTAGCTAAAAGCATTTAAAAAAAAACATACACTCCACATTTGCATCCCGCATGTTAGTATCATTTGCAGCATTTACATAGGTTTGAATGAATAGATTTGCAACACTTACTTACGTACGTTTGAAGCTACCATGGTGGCAAACACCTTTAACGCCTCACTTATCAATGGCTTAATATTCTCTCTACGTACCTCGGGATTACCAAACTTTCTTTTTTAAATAAAGAAACTAATCAAACGCTTATTTTTTTTCCCAATTTCTCTCTTTAACGATAACCAACCTTCTCACTACTTCACCCTCCCAAATTTACCATTTCCAGTCCCCAATAATAACGGCAAACTTTTTCGTCTTACGCCTGTGTAACAAACAGTAGGATGATATCTGGACGTAGAGGTCGCTAACTACCTGTAAATCCTGAAATACCCCATGGCCTTCACCTCCAGAACTCGAATTATGAGTTCTTACTTCACCCTCCCCCTCCCCTTACTGGACGAAACACAGCAGCATCTTCCCCCCCTCCCCCCATCAATTCAATGCCCCATCCCCAGGACCACGTGTAAAAACCACGCTGTCATCTCATCTCCAATCAATTAAAATTTCGATCCCGTCCAATCCACACACACAGCAACCACGCCTAGCATAATGGCGGAGGGACACCATCAATTTCCATACTAATCAAGTGGATACAAACCAACAAAACCACAAATAAAAATGTAATAGCAGGTGGGGTCCAGTTTGAATGGGATACGCCAATTATTTACATCGAGAGCAATAAAGACAGACGGACGAATAAACGAGCGTAATTTGTATGTCCCACAACGAGCTGTTGACAAGCATGTTGAAATCCGAAAATTCGCCTCGTTAGAGAAATTTAAATTTCACTTCTTTAAATTTTCAATGTCTAAAAAAAACACTAACAAACATAACGCATACAAAGAGATATAAAAAATGGATACCCCGAAACAATGGATTTAAAAAAAAAAGGCATAAAGTTTAAAAATCAGCGACGTTACGTCATATAAAAATTGAAAATCGGTTCTTGGTTCGACCTCTAGGTAATAACATTTTCCCAACAAGAAGAAGAACAACAGTAAGAATACTGTAGTTACGTTAAAATAGCATTCAAAAGGCCCTAGGGTTCATACCCATGTTTTAAGCTATAACACCTGGTTCATAGGTTCGATTTCCAGGTGACGGCAAAGAGTTCCGACAATAACAAAAATAATAACAAGAATACCACATTTTGATGTCGATGTGAATTCTGGGGAAACTACGGAAGTTGATGCTGAGGCTAATATAAGGACTTGTAAAGTGCCAGTTGCATCACATTTGATTGTAAAACAACTGTTTTTGTTGGTTTTTGCTTTTAGGGATCACAAACTGGGTTACCTGCCCCACGACGATCTGAGGGACAATTTAGCTGGGAAAATCCAAGCGGAAAACCCAGAATCTTTGACATGCCACACTCGACATGAGCACAAGTCACCACAGGGCCCTTCTCGTCCAGCACTTTTGTTGTTGTTGTTGCTTGTTTTAGGGACCACGAACACAAACTGGGTTCAATAGAGCAACGATGATCTAGATTTAGATTTATTTATTAGAGCATAAAAATGGTCATATATCCAAGCGCTCTATCGACATACGTTACAAGATGGAATAGTTTAATGGGCCTATTAACACTGGTCTGTACACCATGCACCCAACTTACACTACGAACAACAGCGACAAGGTCGCTTAACCGATAGCTAACACTATACCGTCAAACCAAAAGCCAAGAAATACCAAGGTGTTTTCCTTACCAGTAAAGGACATAAAATACGAGAGTAAGGCCATATCACAACAACAGCAGGACGCGAAGAACTGTTGCACTCCCAATGTAAATAGTACGTACTATTTCGGTGGACATCCTGACAAGACGTAGACGATGAGAAAAAGAAAACCAGAACCTTATCAATTTGAACTAAAAAGCTGTGCCATTTCCCCAAAACAAAACTTGTTACGACTTACAGTTTCAAGCCGTGATATCAAATGCCAAGCTCCATCGCCAATTAATCGTATCGACTCAACCTTCCAATGAAATACTTGCATAATTATTTGGCACAATTTTCGTGTCATTTTTCATTTAACCTTGGAACTCAAGGGATGAACGTGGCGAATGAGCTTGGCCCACGTCAAACGGCAAAAATGCATGGCGGGAATCCTACCCAAGTAGTTTTTTTTCTAGAGATATAACTTTTCTTTTTAGTCAAATCGACGACAAAAAAAAACATAAACCTACCCTTTAATAAAAGCTTTAGGAAATCCACAATTGAAACAACACGTTGCAATCCCAGACCCGTAGGCCCCCCCCCCCCCCCCCATATCTCGTGCTTCCACCCACCCATCTTTTGTGGAAAAAGCCCTATTCTCGGAGGCTATGATTAAAAGCAGCATCCCAGTCCTCCCGCCAAGCCAAAGCCAAAGCATCCAGGTTCCAAATACCATTGAGAAATTCCAGCTCCCACTCCACAATGCCACCTACACAGCTGGTTGCCAGCCTCAGGAGGTCTTGGCCCCCAGCGTTTCTCTGCTCTCCCCCAACCCCCTCCCAATCCGTCGACGCTCGCTATCCCTCTCTCCCTCCCTCTCCCCTTTACATCTTTAACTTCCCCAATGGACCTCCATGCACCAACCGTGCCCCTCTATAACGAGTACAAAACGTGCCCAAATGGAAGATGGCTCCTCACCCACCATTCGCTTTATGGATTTGAATGTTACACCAATTCGGGGAAAAAGTCGACGCAAATGATTCCAGATTTTTTTTTCTTCTTTTTTTTTTGTCAACCCTATACCCTTCACTTCTACTATCACCATGCGTACTCACACACAACATGAGCTTCATGGTGGATTCGTAAGGCCGTATTTCCTTCACTTTTTTTTTTTCCTTTTGCGTTACTGTAGTGAGGGATGAGTTTCCTCCTACTAAAGCACGGCTTTCTCGGAATGTTGAAAGGAATTTGAGTTGCACCAAGCCAGATTTTCGTTGTCGGGTACACGTTCACTTATGGCTTAGCTGCGACACATGGATTATAGATGGAAAAAAAACGCGACCTCAATATTAAAACAAAAAAAACGCGATTCTGAAAATGTTACAAAATTAGTGGCATTTGAGAACTAATTACAAATTCCCGAATTAAGAATTTACGCAATTTCAAAATTCTTTAAGCCAACATTAGGTATGTGCAAAGCAATTTCTCAGCTTCAGTGCCATTATTAGTGGTCACTCATTAAAGAACTTATTTCTTAGAATACCGGTAGTTCAAACTAGTGAACTATATTAACAAACTAGTGGAAAGCCCGAACCAAGTTCGGGTCGCAATTCGCAAATCCCAGAGAAGTTCGGGTCCACTTATCTACGCACTAGTACGAAATGAGTCTTTTTCCTCTCCTATGCCCAAAATCCCATTTAATTACCCAGACAAAAATAATTACACAACAGTAGCGTGCCAGGCATCCAGAAGGGCAGAGGCAACTCTTCTCACTTTTTTTTGCCCCCCCATCTTAGGCTTTTTGCCCGTTTCAGGCCTTTTCCGGCATTTCAGGCCCTCTCCGGCAGGACCATCAACATACATGTCGGCCCAAAAAAGGGCATTTTGCGAAAAAAAAAAGCAGGGGCAATGCCCCTTCCCCGTGCACGCCATTGTTGTGAAACATTTTGCTTTGTAAATGGTTTTCATGGAAATGGATTTTTTTTTGTGCATCTGTATTTTCAACTCCTTTCCCTTGTTGTGGACCATGCAATTGTTTGTGACTGAACACATAGAAGGCATTGTTTGAAGCCCATTGTCTTCTTGCAATATCCAGCCTAATATTAACATCTAGCTATCGTTGCAGGGATAAGAGCCCCTTCCCAGTCCTGGTGGCTCAGTAAGAGTCTAATAGTAATTTCACACTGAATAATTCGTCGCGGGCTGGGGGCTGGCCGAGGCCGGACGAAGACGCGGCCAGCCCTCTTAGCAGTTTCTGGAGGGCCAGCGCGACTTGATTTCAGACGGTTTAATTATAAGCGGCTGTTGTCAGCCTCCTTGTTTTGACAACCGGTGGCGGGAAATTTTTAACTACAATGAAGCTTTGTAAGCATTTCCAGCAGCGCGGCACGGCGCGCGTTCGGATTTCAGACGGAATAATTAAAGCGTGCCGAGCAGCGCCAGCCCGTGCTGGCCCGGGATGGCCGGTTGTTGTGTAGCGGCCGTCGTGGCTCGCTTGCGCGCGGCATGGGACGGCACGGCACGCAAACATTATTCCGTGTGAAATCACTATAGGGGTTGAGTGGCCACTGACCAGTAGTGAGCACTGGCCTCAAGCCAATACTCCCTTATAAAGGTTTATTCAACCAACAGATGGCACCACCTGTAAGGTAGGCCAATCAAAGTATAAGTAGCGGCCCTAGCGACCAGCAAGTATAACCACTGGATTGCAACAGGTGCCTTAATAATGGCGGCCACACCTACAACACTCCACTTCTAAAGTGACGTGGCCCCTCTTAATCCACTGCACTGCACTGCACTGCACTGTGACTGAGATTGGCGCTAATGACCAAGCTGTCGACGCGCCATTAAGCCTCATCCCCCCCCCTCTTAATCAATAACATTTGAAAAGGAGGTAACTCGTCATTTCAGTTTTTTTTTCCAATCCTCCCCAAAAATCGTTCCCCCGACTACTAGGGATGCCATCTCTGATTTTCCAACACCAAAACTGAAACAATCCGTCCTCATGCAGTCTTGCCAAAGGGCACGGAGGCAAAATCACGTCACCGTACGTTACCACCTGACGGTTCTTTATCTTAAAAGTTTGTATCCAAATAATTAATAAATATATTTACGAATGCATATTTAAAAATGACGAAAACACAAAACCGGAAACTATACTTCATAAAATATTCTTTGTTTCCAACTGGTCGGACAACGATCTTTCTTTTCAAAACATAACGATGAACTTTTTCTGCCGCGAGCTTACACCCTGTTAGTACTGGTCTGTCTGTTGGACGGACGGACAGCCTTCCGTTCTATTGTAAAAATTGACACGCCACAAAACAAGACACAGTAGCCTAGCATAGCGTGGAAAAGAAAAAGAAATATGTCGGGGGAAGGGGAGGGCATAAGAATTACCCCCTCATCCCCTTAACAATTCTACCGTGCTCGACTCGCCTTTTTAATTTTTTTTATGACAGCTGGAGTTCAGAAACCACGTGCTTAGATCCAAC
>JAHWFP010204592.1:4950-23997 GCA_023313725.1 Lithobius niger | reverse complement strand
TTTTTTTATGACAGCTGGAGTTCAGAAACCACGTGCTTAGATCCAACACCAAATTTAAACAAGCTTTAAAAAAAAAATAGCATCAATTTGTTATTTGCACATGTTTGGCAAGGGCTCATCTTTATGACAGTCTAACGATAGTAATTTAGTGGCCATTTGTATGAAAATCATTGACATCTCCAGCACCTGGACATGATAGAAACGAGAAAGGTTTCAAAAAGAAAAAGAAAAACTTTATAGTAATAGCAACGAGCTGCCACCAAATCCCCCACTATAATTACCATTCCCAAAGGTTGCTTACTTTGGCATGCCAAGCGAGTCAGTCTTGTTAGAATGTTAAATTCAATAATAGGTTATTTCGTTGCTTGGGCTCGACACAGAGTTTATCAAGGGTTTACTAGAAACCAGTTTTTCGCATTTTAATCAAGTTACCCAGGGGCGACCAGGGAAATACCGCAATTTTATTTACAAAAACACAGACTTTGCAAAACCGAAGTTTATTTTTAATTGCACATGGTGTTGTGAAAATTCTTCAGAATTGCAGTTCCCCAGAATGTTAACGTTTTATAAAAATGTTTTCTCATAATGTTTATTTTTCAATTACAATTACAAAAGCAATGCAATTCTCGAAGTTACAAAAATTAACTTGTATGAGTTTACAATGAAAATAGTTATTGGTAGTTAGACTATTATACATTACAAGAAGCATCAGCTGTAATGTTGTTTAATAGATTTATAGATTACAATTATTTTTGGTATTATTTTATTTTAGGTGTTTAATGGTGTTCCTGCAATTATTTAGTCTTGAATAGTGCAACATATTTTCTGATAATTTGTTATATAGTTTTGGTATATACCATTCTTTCCTTCTTTTTCCATACTGATTTGTCCATTTTGGTACAGTGAATCTCTCCTTATTTCCCTTACTTCTTTTAATAATAATAATAATAATAATAATACCGGTAACAGCAAACAAACAACAAAAAACGATTTTTTTTTTTTTATTTCAAGTACAAACAGTTGATGTTTCTCGTATTTTTTCGTGAACGTAGTTTACTTTTGAAAAATAAACGAGGCTAACGAGGTTAAACGAGGCTAACGGAAATTAAGTATGTTTTTTTTTGTAACATTAGCCATGTAGCATTTTATTACTATCCGTCACATTGGCCATAACTTTCACTATCTGTCACATTGGCTATGTGTTTCTATCACTATTATCTGTCACATTTGCCACTTTTTTTTATTTCCACTATTACACGTTCAAGCTAAGGATCTTCTGACTTGGGTTTTCACCTACTCAATGCTGATATCATCCGAAACCAATGCTCAACTTTTTTTAAACCAAAAGTCTAAAAAACATTAGCACAGTTAAAAAAAAAACTTCACACGTTTCCTTCTGAAAGATGAAACACAATTCAATTAACCTACCACGGCTCACTTTTATATCCGAGGAGCACAAGTTTCCCCCCCCCCCCCCCAACCCCACCCCAACAGACACTGCCAATCGGAAATAAAATGTCGGCAGATACCCAACCAATATGCAATGATGAACCCAATAGAGACCACTAACGACCGTTACTAAAATAAACCATAACGTAAAGTAGTCTTTTTTAGCCGAGTCAAATTCAGATATACAGTACGCCTATACATTTCTAAATTTTTAACAGCTGTTCTTCATTATTTTGGTATGGTCGATTTTCTTGATGTGACAACAAAATTTGAAAGATGCTCGTATCGTAAGCTGTAAATTTGCAATAATTACAAATTACACAAATTCAACAGGGCTGTAGTCTTCGTTAAATGAGGGGGGGGGGGGCGGAAATTCTTAAAATAAAAAAACTAAACAGCAGCGTTTGCAACTAAGCGTTGTACTGCTATAAAACAAGAATCTAAGAGAATTAGAAGCTATTTAAATACAGTATCAATGTTCATCTTACCGCACCGGACAACGATATCCGTAACCCACAAGACTTACCTACGGAAAAAAGCAAAGAAAAATATATTAATAAATTAATAGGAATTTGCCAGAGTAAAAACAAACTGGGGCTCTGCCATGAAAGAAAACTCCACAAAAAAATAAAAACATTAATCAAAATAGTAATGACAACGGGGCATCTAACTGGAAAATCGTCTAATTGGATAATTGTCTAATATCTGCCTAAATAAAATAAAATCTGGAAAATCATCTAAACGGAATATCGCATAATGGATACTCATCTAAACGGAATATCGTGTAAGTAATGGATAATCGTATAATAGATAATCGTTTAACTTGACAATAATATAGCTGCTGTTTCTAATGTTATATGTGTAGCCTCAGCGAGCGCGGTACGGCAGCGAGGCAGAGGCATTAGACGGTTTTCCATTATACGAATTTCGTGTTAGGCGACTTTCCGTTATACTGTTTTCCGTTATACGTTCTTCCAATTATGCGATTTTCCAGTTAGACGATTATCCCTCGCCCCATGGTAATTTCTTTAGAAAAATCCACTTTAAAATAGTAATGACAAGATGCTTTAAAATGTTTTCGCATAACCATGGCAACTACGGCAAAATCCACCAATCAAGAGTGGATTTCTGCACCTCTGTAGCATCTTTATGGGACAATTATGTAACCGAAGCATCCATACGTCACATCCAGGAGAGACAGTTTGTCTTTCATCATCAATTACCAATCATCAGGTACCAAGCGACATGTTGCACTTAAGCGATTTGGAAACCCTCACATTAACGAACATTTCTAAGCATCAGTTTGTTCGTACTTTACTACTTTTTTTATTTTTACTCCGACCACACTGGTACCCATTATTCAGTTTCACAAAGAGAAATCTAAAAAAAAGTAAAAGAGTAGCGAAAATTTCAAGTAGTCATGCTCCTAAACTGTTGCAGATGCAATGCGGTCATTATGTTTTGTCGAGGGGACAATTGCTCTCTTTTTGGAGCTGGGTGGTCTTTTAAGGACACACCAAGAAAAAAAGAGATAGGGAAGAAAAGAAATGAATTTTCCCACCCACACATCTTGGTCTTCGGAGGTAGGGGTGGGGTAGGTATGGCAATGACTTCCCTTCTTTCAAATTCTTATACATGCGAAGAGGAAGTGGAACCCATCAAACGCTCAGGTTCGTTTTAAGCAGATGGACAGCGTAAGAAAGTTAAAGAACTCCAATACAGGAAGTAAATAAAAATAATGAAAATGTGATATCAATAGGATTTTGTTAATTCGATTAATTTGTGGGAAAGCAAAAATGTAATAAGAGACGTCCTGACAGGTGAATTCCAACAAGTCCATGGCAGAACGACATTTAATTTTCTGGCATTTATATCGGTCGACAATTAAATCTCGTTTTGCCATGTTCTTGTAGGAATTCACCGTCAGGACGTCTATTATTTTAGGATTTTGTTATGACATAGTGAGATATGGGGAAGATTGTGGGCCGTATGAATAAAAAGAAGGATAACCTTTTACTTACACAATATGAAGCAAATCCTTCAAGTAGTATGAATAAAAAACAAGCGGCTACAGCGACTCTTCTGTCCAGTTCTGCCACTACCAATAGTGACGTACACTTCTCTATCACGCATTGCAACAGCTATCTCTATTATATAATCTAAAAGCAGTAACCATCAGAATTGCCCGTTAGAAGCGTGTTAAAGCGTGTTAGAAGCGTGTTAAGCGTGTTAAAAGCGTGTTAGCTTTTAAGCTTATTTTACATTTTAGACGTAATTGTCAGCGTTGAGGCCTAATTTGCAACTTTCATTTCGTAAGTAGGCTAGCAACTGACGGAGATTTGGATTATATACAGCAAGCGTATTCATTTTTGCAACACGGTTTGCCTCGATCCGGGCACACAGTTACAGTGTTACAACATAATGCGCAACGTAGCCTATATAGATCAGTGGTAATAGGGAAGGGACAGGAGAGACGCTGTTGAGATAGCCAGCAGCGACTCGTAGCATCTTGACGTTGCCATGGTAACGTGATTTTAGGCTTAATTTCATTTTTTTTTAGTTTTTTAATGGCAGTTTTAGTTTCGTAAGTAGCAGATAGGCCTAATGGAGAATTTGGTTCGACCGTATAGCCTATTCATTCATGCAACAGTGTGACAAAACTCTTTTGAACGAAGCTAAAATGTTTTAGTTTTTATGGCTGCGTTAACACAAATCCTTAGGATTTCAATTCGACGATGAAATGTTAGTTACGTCGAAGAAGTCTTATTAGCTATCAGGAGGTAATGATGTTTTAATCTGCCATGTTATTTAACTAACTTTTGAAACTGAATCTAACGTTGTTTAACAGTGGTCGTCTCTACCTGGTACCGTTGCGAAGTTGAAAAAAGCGACGGAGGGACAAAGTCGTTGCAATAGTCTTCTCAGCCGGTACGGGACGGAAGACTAATAAAGGAAAACC
The DNA here is from genome assembly GCA_023313725.1 of Lithobius niger. Lineage (NCBI taxonomy): Eukaryota > Metazoa > Arthropoda > Chilopoda > Lithobiomorpha > Lithobiidae > Lithobius > Lithobius niger. The sequence goes on along the minus strand of JAHWFP010204592.1, from coordinate 19,589 downwards.
TTCTACTTCTGAGTCAGAAACAAATACTTTTACTCCCGACCCTTTGTTCAAGAAGTAAATGGTTTATGAATAAAAAGAACCTTTTGCTCAAAGAGGCAAGCAAATCCTTCAAAAAAGATGCATTTAGTCAGAGCCGGACTCACACCTTCCTACGGTGGCTGTGGTTCACATTACGATGACGGAAGCAGTGCATTTATGAAATGTTAAACACTACAAGTCTCATTCCTCACTAATCCACAGTCACTATAAAAGCCCTGTTCGGTTTGAACTTGAAGTAGAAAACGCAAATCCGAGTATCTACGGAGATTATTACGCGAACCCAAAAGCAAGTGTACGCTACACGTACAAGCAACCGTGCAATGCAGCCAAGCCGGCCGCGGGACTTGCCACTGACCTTTTACTTCCAGATTGAAGTGTTTGCTCCCAAGCAAAAGGTAATCGTTATTCATACGAAATAAAGGATATGCTTTTACTCGTACCTTTTACTTTAAGCAAAACCTTTTCCTTCTACCTTTCGCTTGTGAGCATTTGCTTCATCTTTATTCATACGGGCCACTGAGTGAGACAGTAAACACGTGAAAATAAAAATGAATTTTCGCCCGATGCTAAAGACAAACACATCTCTTTCCTGAACTAATTCATGTCAGAAGGACATGAATGTTTTAAAAATTAATAATAATAGCACGAAGGATGAGGCAACAATTTCTGCCCTTTTGACTTTTTGAGATTTTTCTTGACGTATAGTTTACACAAATGTCTTTTGATTCTTACAAATACTGCTACAAAAATAAAACTAAGTATTATTAAAGTGTTTTTTAAAGGCACATCTTTATAATAACGCTGGATCCGGCTGAGCAGTTCAGAAAAAAGGCCAAACAATCACTTCCCCTACCTCACGCCCGCATTGCAAGTGGACTCTCCCATTCTACCAGCATGGCAAGTGCAGCCGGGAGGGAGCAGTCGATCAACTCACATACAGCTAACAATAAGATGTACGAGGCATGGGCACGAAAAATGTCGGGAAAAGTGTGCCGGGAAAAGAGTCAACTTAATTCATGACTTGAATTCGTCTAGTTTATTCTAATATGCAAGCGTAATCACCACTAGGGATAGTCCGATATTGATATCGGGATCGGTATAATCTGTATTTATTGGCATTTTTGCCGTATCGGTATCGGACCACTGTAAATCTTCCAATACAGATATTCTTTACACCAAGAAATGCAACCGTTTTCCCCATAAAACTGACACAAAGTTCGGCAAAAGCAAGAACCAAGTGAGAAAAGCAAAGGTATTTGATCAGTTTGTAATGCAAATGTAGCACGTGTTGGTTCTGTCACTCTTTAGTTTTTACATCGACCAACTTAAACTCTAGCTAGAAGATGAAAGTACTGAATCCATAAGTAGGAATAAAAATAAAAAAGCTGTTATTGCTGCAAAGAACTTTTTGGATAATCTCAGCAGTTAGAACCCATGCGATACGAGAAACTGAAGATCATTGTACGAAAATTAAAGTTTTAGCTGTATTTTTTACTATAATTATTATCGGCATCGACATCGGTATCGTATCGGTTTACCCTTTATCGGTTTCGGATCGGATCGGTAAAAACTCGTATCGGCCGATCCCTAATCACCACAATTCCCGTCTGTCATGAACGAAAACGTAGAGGATTCAAAGTTTCCCAGTTAAACTTAAGCTTTAACGTAGTGAAAAGATCAAATTTGTATTTTTAGAAATTTGTCTATTACATAAGGCGATATGTTAACCAAACTGCAGAAATTCTATCAGTTTGGAGAGTTGGCTATACAGTAGCTTAAACACGATGACAACGTCTTACATATATAAAACCTACGAACGAATAAAACTACCGAGATACACGACACCTACTTTGTGGAGATTTCGACGGGGTCGCGTGCATCCGAATTAGTAGGTCCTGGAATCCGAGCCCTTAACAACAGATACCCATTTTGAATTTCAATCCGAATGAAGGTGCAAATGACGAGGAAATGAGATCTTTGAATAGGATCTTATATCAGATCATTGGACAAGAATAAAATCGGGTAACACGACGACAACAACAACGTGTACTTAAAAAAAAAGCCAGTCGAGTTTCATAACCTCGACAATTATTGCTTTTATGTAGGGACGTAACAGCACATTTTCAGAAAATAAGTTAGCTAGAAAGCAAACTTTTTTTTATGACAATGGTGTATCGAATTGAAAGGCTATCAATCTTTTAAAGAAATGGTGTACGGAAAATAGAGGTGCGCCTAGAAAGACAATTTGAAAAATGTTATTATCCCTTATGTACCTAAATGATATCAAGTTGTTAACTAGCTTACCAGAGTTCATCAACAAAAATTTGAACGAAAACTTAAGTATATTTATAAGATTTTTTTTTTACACTTTTTTCAAAGATTTCCATCTTACTTGAAATAACTACCTAAGCTTTAAGGTTAGCCATAAGGCCAGCAATGCATGTGCAAAAAAAAAAAAAAAAAACGGGCTGGTTGGTCTGATAAAAAAAAATGTCTTACAAATCCTTGAAAATCCTTTCCTCCCTTGAACGGCTGTTACCGTTTATTTTTAATGCGACAATCGGAAATTTAGTCAAACTATAAGTTATGTTAGAAGTCAACTACAACAGAAACCCAATCGCATCGGCCAAATAATTCAAGGACAAAACCAACAAGGCTAACAAAACGTTAAGGAATTCAAATCTCTAAGTTTTCTCTTGACGAATTCAAGCTAAGGGTTTCAAGCACCTGCGAAAAACCTGTATCAAATGATGGTAGCCTACATGGGTTCGCGAGTTTTCACAAAAACTAGAATTTTCACTCGCCGAATTTCCAACTGACAGACACGAGGTTATTAAGTTCATGTTTTCTTGCATAGCTATCGTGCTCAGTATTCTCTTCCACACTTTACTTAAGTGGTGGAAGGGGGGAAAAAAACACGGCTCAGGTGAATACAGAACACAGCTGCTACTATCACGGTAGACCATACGTTTGATGACAATGAGGCATCGTACAAAGTAGAAAGGAGATAATATGTACAGGTCTGACAGCTAACGTCAAAGCATCATTTTATCTACACGGAAAGGTACTATACTACTACAGTAAGTGAATTATTAGGCAACAAAAGACCACTGCTTAAATTTACTAGACCATACAAGAAATACCCCTCCACGTAATGTAACCACACGCCATGGACAAAGCAGCCATCGTAGGAGACAACCAAGTCCACTATGTCCATGCTCGTATCCCAAACGTTAGATGTAATAAGTTTTAATCAATAATGTTATCCTTTTGACAATGTTACCAACATGTGCGGAAACTCTTATAATACTTTCTCAAAATTATGATGCATTACTATTAACATTTAATCAAGAAAATGGGCAGTTTCAGATCTATTCTTGCGGCAACGATTGTTTATCCTGCTTTCCTGGTGGAAAGTGGAAAACTGGATAAACTGCAGTCCTACTGGCTCTGTGGTAGTGGGGGACTTTCCCGTAATGTATTGTGAGACTGGACCAATTCAGTCGGGGCGGAGGCATGACCATTGTTTATCGTCATGGTTTGGATATTGTCAGGGAAAAGATAGCTGACGATGTAGAGGCATTCTCTGCTATAATTCCCAAACTTACATTAAATTTTGTTCTTGGCTACCTACCAAACAGCTACAACTGTTGCAATAACACAGATGGGGTCCTTCCTTGTTGGGGATCAAAATCAACTTTGTCGCTGAAGTCGATTGAAAAAAGTGTCTTTTTAAGATGAGGCCATGGATGGTTTTCTGGCAATCATTAATCACAAGGTTTACCATTGCAGGATGTCTAGGCCACGTAGTAGCAACAATTATGGAGGCGCTACAAAACTACCAAAACCGTACAACTCATGTATACACAACTATGTACACTCATGTATGCACAACAGTGGTTGAAACTTGAGACACTGTAAACGTAAATCAGGTATTATCACAGAGGGAAATGTTTCAGCCTTAAGGTTGATTGCCTTTCCACCAAGCCCATGCCCAGATACTTGCCAAAAACTTTTCGTTCTGAAATTCTTTCGGCAGCTGGTTAGCTTTTTGATTCCTTCCATTTTACACTGCACATTGGCCAGCCAGTTACCAAGCACCTACAAGGCACGTGACATCAACGCCACACAACCGGCTCGCAACCGAAACAAGTATGGCGGCACGAAAGCGTTTGAAATTTGATCAAAAAAATGCCTAATATCTCGGTTATTCTCAGATTTGAAAGATCAGACCGTCGCTGTTAATAAAAACACACATTCGTGGGCCGTTGTACTGCGTAATAGTAGTAGTACTGGACCTTAAAAATGTTAAAAACATGGAAAATTTGGGCATTCTACCTACGACACAAGGACTACGAACGAAGATATGAAGGAAGAGTTGTTTTACATAATCTAACAATTTTTTTTTCACATAGCCTAACCCAAGTCAAGAAAACAAGCACGAATGCTTTCTTCTACTGTTTGTTTACAAAGTTTAGCGATTTAGTAGCAGGAGTAACCCAACTATTACAGAGAAAGCGACGATGTATAATGTATATGTACGCCTATGCAAACTGTGTGGGTTGGGAGATGGGATGGCTAATCGTTTAAGTTTTTCGACGATGGTGGGAATGTTGTCCGTTCTGATCAGTTTTCCTATTCCTTGTCCGTTTTAATTTTGGTGGGAATCAAACCTTTATTCCACCTGGAACATCTCGTACCATACCTTTACTCAAGTCGGGAAACGATTTATAACGGATAACCAAGCTAAGGCCAAGCCCCTTAATAAAATCTTTGTATCCAATGGAATATCAGAGGATGGTAGGGTCCTCACTTCTCTCGTTCATCTAAATCATATACTGAAGTAGGATGCATTTCAGTCAGTTGCTCTCCTATGTTGGTCATGCATACACTTGACCGAATGCAGCCAAGTCATGCTGTCGGGGCAGATGGTTAGTCGACCTTTAAATACAAACAAATCATTAGAGTTTTTCTAGCCTCTGACTACTATCTCTTAATTATCTTTGCGTATGGATACATTGCCCACTATCTGGCGCTATGCAAATGCTCTTCCCATCTTCAAGAAGGGTGATGCAGCCGACACATTGTGTAAACTATCATGGTTCCATGTAATGGAAACCATCATTCGCTACAACATGCTGGCTTATCAGTGATCAATTCTGATCAGTATGGCTTTACGCTGGGCCGTTCCGCTACTCATCAACTTTCGGCCTCGCTGGATAAGTCGACCAGTGCTCTGGACATTGGAGTTACTTCCAATGTTAATTACTTCAATTCCAGAAGGCTTTTGAGTCTGTCGTCCATCACAAACTTTAATATAAGCTAGAGAAAATCGGATTCAGTGGTTCACATCTGCTATGGATCACAGCTTTTATCAGCGAGGGATCATAAATAGTCTTTGTCGCAAAATCCTTCTCTTCCCCTTCTGCAGTTGTCAAGGGAGTACATCAGGGCTCAGTCCTCGGACCGTGACGTTTAATTATTTATTTAAATGACTTGTGATCCTTGAGCTGCTGATGAACTTAAATTTGCTGAACTTAAATTTAGTCCCATTGAAAACGTGGCTCTTTTTGGCGCAATTGACGGTTCATGACTGGGCAAATATCAAACTTTCGACAATGGACTACATAATACTGTTTTTTCTTACTTAGTTAATAATCTACTTCTGCCAGATAACTGATATCTGTGACCTTGGGGTCTGGTTTACAGCTACTTTACATCAACCTTGCACTGCCAGAAAATGACTGCTGCTTCTTACCAATGACTAGCCATTGTAAGCCGTTGTTTTACTTCGGGAAATGTTCTCTTCTTAAGAGATACTGACCAGATTTAATCAGTTCAGCGCTATTTCATGAAGGGCCTAACAGGTTTGTGTGATCTTCAATATAGCGAACGCTCATTAAGAGTGGGTCTCACCTCTCTAGAATTACGCAGGTTGCATACCAACCTTATTCTAGCATTTTAAACTTTGTGGGTTTGCTGAAAGCAGAACATCCTTTTAGCGACTACACTCCTGTTACGTCAACTAAGAGACTCTTAAGCTAGCAGTTCCTTCTTTTTGACTAGATTGCAAACGCATCTTCTTTGCCTTAAGAGCAATCGTATGAAATTCTCAGTTTTAGCTCTTAATGTCGCTGCGTCCAGGTTGCTCTACCCCAAGTTCCCTTTAAATAAATTTTTGAGAAAACCAGAATACGTCTTCCCTCAGATCAACTGTCTTTCTTCTTAACCCGACTTTTTCACCTATAGTTGTTTTATGTAGGGCTGGTGTTAGTGGTCAACCCCCTTTCAGTGCTTTATCACTATTGTAATAAAGCATTGTTATATTAAAGGGATCTAATGGTGCTTGGAAGCTTCCCTGCGTTGCCAACTGCTCGGGTTTTACTACTCTTCCTAGGTATTCACTGCAGTTAATCCAACCTGCAATGGAATGTATGGGAAAATTTTTTTTTTTGAATAATGTGCCACCTGCTTTTGGGGTTTTGAATTCAACAAGTATTTTTCATTTTTGGATTTTAATAAATTTACTAATAAATTAAAATGTATTGGATTGTATATTTTAGTTTACAAAAAGGATAGCAGCAGACTTTCCCTTCTGCTTTAAAAGCAAATTCTGGTGCGTAAATTGCAACACAAAATACAGTTTAAAACAAAGATAATTTCTTTTAATTCAAGAACACCACTTTACACAATATTATGAAAGAGTTCAAAATATCCGGTTATTACCATTTCTTGTGACTGATATAGTTACGCAACAGTATTATCCCCCAAAGGCAATAAAATAATATCTGGGAAAAAAGGGACGCGTGATCTTAAATTTAAACTATCCTTCTGTTAGGTTTAAACAGCTGTTTGGCACAGCAGTAGCTAAATGGCCAGAAATAACGGCCAAAATGTTAAGTTTGAAATGTATAGAACACTGCAGACACTGTACACTGAATGCTGTATAGAACATTGTACAATAGAACAGGGTTGTTACGATTATAATCACTTGATGAAAATTGAAATCACCTGATTATAATCAGGAACCAGGTTTGACACAAAACTGTTGGTATACAAGTACAAAAGAACTTAAACAACCAAAATAAAATAAACTACTTTTGATTCTTCTGTCGTCAGGTACGTATGTCGTCTTACTTTTTTGGCCTGATCCGTACAAAAATACGCAACCAACTAGGAACAACCAAAATAGGAAAATTATTGGCAAAATTCAAATCCTTAAATTCAGGAAAAAACTAAAGGACTTTGCAACTTATGTACTTCTAGGAGGTAACTAGCAACTCCAGCTGACGTGACACTGTTCATTTAAGCTCAAGCTACTCAAGTAACTACCAACCCATGCAAAAAACGAGCGTTAAGACATAAAATACAAAATAGGGGTGATCCAACCAACAAAAAGCATCAGAAATAAAATTATATAATTTCTAGCACTAAAATAAAAAGGGGCCCCAAGTCTGGTTGAAAGCCAACATTAGGCAGTACACCTTCCATGGCAGAAAGCGTCATAGTCGAGCATAAATGTCGCCAAACGTCTTTCAGTACTTATCACTAATACTGCTCAAAATTATTGATTCTTAAAATAATGGACTGATTCTGGTTTATAAATAAATACACAAGCTTCAAATAAAACAACCAACCTTGCCTCTGTAAATGTAAACATCCATTTCACTGTCAAATGTGCCATAGAAACAGTAAACGACACTAATAAAAATTTAAACTACAAATTTCAAACGACTAAGATTTGTGTAACCGCATCCGCTGTCACAATCATCCTCTGATGTTTGGTGTTGATGCTATTTCTGAGGGTTGTTGTTGGGTGGGATAGCCCTGGCCATGATATGCATTTTAGTTTGTCTTGGCGCCCGTTTTTTGCGTGGTTTGGTTGTTTTTTTTTTAAAGTTTTTGTGACAAACGTTTGTGACAAAAACCGTGTTACATCATAAAAAAAAAAAATGAAAAACGAAAGCGTTTGCAACATTACTTAACTTTTTAATCACACAAGAACCTACCTTGGACAAAAATCCTTCTTTTATGGAAATTTAACTTCAAAACCTAGTTTTTTTTTTTTAAATAAAATAAAATAAAATAAACCCACGGGCCACTTCTCTCTAGTGGACTTGAGAGAAACACAAAAAATGTAAACATATTCACGATGTCACTCAGCATCTCAGTAGTGGGTCGTGTTTACGCCGCGTTCGCACTCCATACCAGGACAGACACAACAGTTGTGCCTAATTATTCTCTGTCAGATCTCAAACCGCCAAATCGACTCACCGGAGGCGCTGCTCAGAATTAATAACGACACAGTGGAGTGCGGTCGGTTTGGCCAAATAGTCCATCCAGCCTACCAATGACTTGCTGTGGCCGGGTCGCTAAGGCATGCCAACCCTGTGCAAATGCCATTAATAGAATGTGTATGCAAACCACAAAGATAAATCAACGAGCTCTGCCATCCTCTTTGAATACGTGCAGCTTCCAGGGGTTACCTTTTTGGGAGGGGGCTAAATTGCCTACATTCGGATTTGTTATACGTCAACAAACTCCAAATGAAACGTAGGAATTGCTATCTCAAAAACGAGAAGAAAAACCCCAACAACCCCCCCCCCCCCCCTGGCGGGGGGGGGGGGGCCACTCAATGGCGCTTCGACAGCTAGGTTATTAGCGCCAACCTCGGTCACAGTACAGTAGTCCAAGTGGGTAAGAGAGCGAGCATAGTAAAAAAAAAAAAATAGGAACTGTAAGGCTTTCAAGATATCCCAACGCAACAAAATCAATGTCCCGTTTGACTACTTACAAGGATTCAGCATCTCACTATTTCGTGTATCCCGTGCATAAATAGTTTTTGCAATTATTAACCTGGTGAGAGTAGTAAAAGTGAATCACCGGGGTAAAAACATAAAAAAAAATTTCGTTTGCAACATCTAGACACACGCTAGTGTGTCGCGCCAAGTTAGGCAACAATCATCACAACAAACATCACATCAGTTCAATTGTCGAGGTTGTAAACCATTGTAGCGCAGCGCCATAGTGTCAGTGTCTTATATCTTGAAGCACAGTTGGGCACATTTCAGGTACTAAGGGAAAAATAATAATGCGGTACAAAAGCTTAAATTGTGTTGAAATCAAGAGCAATGACCCACCTGACAAAAATTAACTCGTGTAGGAATGCCAGCTAAGCAACGTTGTAAATGTGTTAACTAGCTAGCTAATTCGCTCATCCCCATGTTAAATCCCATAGGGTGATTATTCATCGATACCGAGATAACGGGGAGGCTTCCAGCTATGAAATTGGACGAATGGATGCAGTACAATACGAACTGCATACCTTTTATGGTTTGGAGCCTGGGGGCGTAACAGGGATGGCGTGGGAGAGCACGTAAGTACGAAAATATTGTTATAACCATTGTTAGCATTGTCGGCATCGTCTCTCATTGGACGGGCAAAGTTCGGACAATGAGAACGTGAATACTGACGTACGTGCCTAGACACACACTAGTGCATCACGATAAATCTAAACAACGTTGCAAAGAAATTGTATTCACGTCCAATTCACGAAAAATAAATCAACTGTAAAAACAAAGCAAAATAAACAAAGCCAAAAACTGGTAAAGAGGCGACTAAGTTTGAGAGTGGTTCGGCCCTTCAAAGGAGTGATATCAACACACCAAAACTAACTGAATATTGTAAATTACAACAAAATTAAAACCAAACCAAAAACCCATAAAGAGGGTGACTAAGTTGAGAATGGTTCGGTCTACAGGCCAAAGGTAGTAGCAAATTTTTGAAAACCAATTTCTTGTTGATGTGGCACTTTATAGTACATATCTGCACAGTAGTGGAGTTGAGCCAATACACAATTTAACAAAAAGGAGTGATATCATATCTTCGGCCCTTAAAGGAGTGATATCAACACACCAAAACATTCGCCAACTTAATCGCACCGAATAATACTTCGGACGTTAAATGAAAACTTGAACATTGCTACCGAAAGTAGCAATGTTCTAGTTTTCATTTAACCTTCGAACTATTAAGCGGTGCGATTAACTAGGTGAATGTTTTGGTGTGTTGATATCACTCCTTTGAAGGGCCGAACCATTCGGAACTTGGCGGCTCTTTTTACCAGTTTTGGTTTTTGATATGATTTTCTTAAGATTGCACAGTACCCGTTTAAAAAAATTTGCAATGAGTAAAGATATCCAGCAAGCAAAAGATATCCAGTAAAGATATCCCACAATACTTCTTCTGCATTAATGTTCACAAGGTATAAATTAAATAAGGAAAAAAAAAACGTTTACGTACAGTAGTAATATATGTGTGTTGCAACGTCAGAAAGTAACTTGACTACAATCCAAGACAGCATAAACGTAAATTGCTGGAGTGGAATAATCCTGAATTTGTTGCATCCCTATATTGCGGATTATTGCTAAACTATCCCGAGTGTTCTGTATTTGGCTGATCCATCTTATTGCACGATTATGGCATCTGTATTTGGTTCGGCCTGGCTTTAAAAAAATTACCACTATACTTTAGTGAAGGGCAAGCAAAACGTCTTCAAGACTACAAAGCACAATACCGTCATCATATCTACGATATCAATGTCATAAGCTGACTTAAAATTGTAAAAGCAATCAGCTTACAACTTTTATCCAGAAATCTGATAGAAAATTTTTTTCCCACTTTAACGCATTAGACTTCGATAATTAACATCTCGGAGGAACTACCAGTGAACAATTAGCATTATTAATATTGTAAGAAAGCGAAGTAACCGTTGCCTATTTCCTCAAATCCATCTGAGAAATAGCTCTTGAATACAGCATCTTGAATACAGCATCTTGAATACAGCATCTTCTGTAAGCCTGGTAAAGAAGTCATTGCCGTCCTTAGATGCGTGCCATGCAACGGCGCCATCTCTTATCCATCCAAGTTAGCAATACTTTGTGAGTTAACGAACCGATTTCCATCAAATTTTGATGACATTTGGATTTGGTCGAAATCAGTTGAGCTGTTCACGTGCAGACAGAAGGACACAACTTGAAGGTTGCTGAAGAGTTCTTTAAGCTTTAAATCCTAAGTCATCATCTACATTTTACGGACGAATCATGGGACATGCCCGTAAAACAAGAAACCACCACGACGACCAGACATGCTGGCCGGGCCCTTTCAATAAAATATGCCTCCCTCGTCATTTCCAATAAACCTAAGCCGCCAAGAATTTGTTAGATTTAATTTTCTAGTAAATAGAAGTGGGGACAAGCCTGGAGGACTCAATCACATTTCTAGCAAAACCACTTGTCCTAATCGCATACCCAATGTCGGCACCAATGGAAACCAGCCCTGCCTGATGACACAATTCGCCTCTGGCCAACCAAGTTGTACTCGGGGACTAAGGGATGCCTTGCCTCGCTACCAAATCTCTTCTCAGCGATCGAGGTAAATTTCTGCATACGAAATTCCAATCTGGAGAAAGCAGTTGCACGAAAATGAGAGAGAGAGAGAGAGAAAGGCCAGTCAAACGTGAATGAGAGCCAGAAATAAAACAGAATTCGGACGAATTACAATAAAAGGCCTATTTTTAATTTCTCTTAAATAAAATTTCAAAGTCTCCAAACGAAAACCATTGTATGTTCTCTTTCGCATCGCACAGTTCAAACTATTTTTGGACCTTACGATATGATGTACCATGGTCGGTCATGGATTCGATCTGGCCTCTGAATGCCTGGTAGCAACTCCTGCCCATTCGGCTGTGTTAGCTTCCTTTGCTTGAGTTATTGCCATTTGGCTGCAACCACATCAAAGGGATTCAGCATTTTCCGCAATTTTAAGAAAGAATTCGTATTTTCAAAGTTTCAGCACTAACACCAGGAGGTTATCAATTCAATGGCCGTGCTGAACTTGCTTTGTATACCAGCTCTTATCACAAGAGTCTGGGAGAGAAGCTATGGTTCACAGATCCTTATTCAACATCATCAGAATGCTAATTTACCGAAGCAATGCTAAGAGGCTTTATGGCGCGTCTGCGCAACGACTCACCTTTGCAGTTTCGCAGCTAGACGATAGAAACCATCTGAAATTCAAACATGGCGGCAGTTTGAGCTCTGCCGGCTCGAAACGAAAACAGTCGATAATGTGAGTTCAGAACCGGCTGGGAAATTGTTTCGTCAGGAGAACTTCTTCACCTTATCGTCACGGATTGTAAGACTGCACGTATTTAGTCAAACGATGTCGGATTTAGCTAAGCAAAACAGCGTCGTTACCATGGCAACAACACCTTTGCCATGGTAGCAACGCTGCCTGGCTTAGCTAAATCCGATATCGTTTGCAATGACACCTTTGCCATCGCGATTAAATTCTAGCTCTGAGAATGCAAAGGCGATTCGTGGCATAAATGCGCCCATAACTTGTGCGGTGTCGGGAGGCAAGAAATACAATTTCTACCCCAGCCGACCTTGCTTCCACAAACGAACTTCACTCTTCACGTCAAGGTCGTTTCGAGGCTACTGCTTGCCAGAAAGAGCTTTGCTTGGATCATCACAAACGGAGTGATGTATTTTTTTTCACGTATTTATTACGTAAAAACCATAGGCGTGTAGTTTTAACGAAGGTCATCCTCAAAACTAATTTCTATCGCTAATTTGACAACTGGCAACAAGCCGTCACGACCCACGAGATGGAACCTGGGATAACATTAGCATGTACACTTGAGCTGTCAGACCTTACAGGCCACACTTAAAGGCGCCCGTTCTCCATTTGCCCAAATTCTAAACACAGCATGCTCGTTCCAGATTCTCCGCCATGCCATCCAATAGGCTGATGTGGGCCACGTGACCTGGTTTTAGTTAAAAAATAGCGGTACTGCTGCGAATAGTGTTGTTCCATTTTTTATTTACCGCTACTTTTTTATATTGTTCGAAGATTCTGCGGTGCTGCATCTAGAAGGTGAAAAGGCGCCTTCACACTAGATGGTGCCGATTTAACCTGGGTAAAAATTTTCAAATCAAAATATTCTTTGTTGACAAGTTTTTTGGGTAACCGTTTGTTCCCCAACGATTCTATTTTGTTTTTCATACAAAATTTGCATTTTGTTCACCCTAGCAAAAATGGTGGGCCCATCTCTATAAACAACTTTTTGCACGCATGGTACAAACTCCCATTTAAATTTGTAGTTTACTTTTAACACAATTCTATGGTTCGAAATCGCACATTTGGACAAAGGCACACTTACGCACTACCAGTAGTCTATACCTATATGTTCAACTTTAAAGACTAGAATTCTTTGCTATTACACAAACATGAGTGCTATGCTTATTGGAATTTCTTGGCAGCAACACCATCTCAAAAGTGAAATATTTCATTTTTTTCCCTTTCTCTCTCACCCTCTTTTTTTTTTCCTTCTTTTTCTTTTTCTATTTTTCATCACTTCCCTCCCTTTTCATTGATCTATCTCGACGTGGAATTAAGTGAAGGCATCGATTCAATCTGTTGACATCGTAACGCGGCATTTAATATTTCCTGCAATTATGCTGCATTCTTGGCCCCTTCGCCCATAGGAAGGTACGGCACATTATTGAAATTACAGTCCACGTGAAACAAATTGCCTCCAAGCCCTTGCACACTCAAATTTGCAGCTCTTCAAGTCTACAGTAATGACACCATTACAGAGGAACTGCCAGACAGAACAACGCTCCTCCTCACAGTGGGATACACAAAAAACCCTTTCAGCACCATGGTAACTCAAAAGGTCCACAAGATTGGACAAAAAGGGGGGAAACATGTCGTCTAGGCCAGGAACAGAATGATAAAACTTTGAAACAAATGACGCCAGACATAACATTTGGCCACTAAAGGTATTTACTACGTACGTTGTCAGTCTCAAAATAAAAATTCCCGATTTTCAAAACAAATGTGCACAATTTTGGCAGAAGGGATTTCTTACGGAAGGAGAACTAGAGGTGACGAACACTGTCGTATTTTCTATTTTCACCTCCAGCTTACTTCGAAAATTTCCTCGATGGTGGATTCTTTAGTAAATGAAACTTGTTGAAGGCAATCTTGAGGTCTTTACAAAACCCCTTTTATTTTCTATATGATGTACACCCAGTCTCTTTAAAGTCGAAAAAAACATTATTGGCGCTTAAACGAGACCAATTAAAAAAAAAAGTAGTAACATTGGTCTTTTCCAGTTGATCATCCAAGGCTAATATCGATAAGTAGCCCACATTTTTTCATCTCAGTACCGCCAGTATCCAAGTACTTGAGACTTTTTTTTTGTTTAGAGGAGTGATAGGAAGATGAGACAACGAGACGTTGTTTTAAAAAATACTACGAAAGTGAGAGAGCGAGCGAAAGAGAGAGAGAGAGAGAGAGAGAGAGAGAGAGCGAGAGAGCGAGAGAGAGGGAGTGAGAGAGTGAGAGAAAGAGAGAGAGAGAAAGCGAGGGAGAGAGAGAGTGAGAGTGAGAGAGAGCGAGAAAGAGAGAGAGCGAGAGAGAGAGAGAGCGGGAGCGAGAGAGAGCGAGAGAGAGCGAGAGAGAAAGAGCGAGAGAGAGAGAGAGAGCGAGAGAGAAAGCGAGGGAGAGAGAGAGAGTGCGAGAAAGAGAGAGAG
>JAHWFP010204589.1:0-36017 GCA_023313725.1 Lithobius niger | reverse complement strand
AAGGTAAACAGAGCCACGAGCCATCGTAAATAGTCTCACGCTCAGAGCTCGGGCCTCTCTTTAGTACTGTCCATCTTCAAACATTTTCATTCATTTTTAAATATAGTTTGAGAGTAGGAGAAGCCTGGACGGACGGAGAAAAGAGGGAGAGGGAGGAGTTGGGTTGGAGGGTACACGAAGTGCTTCCGATCAGGGCGCCATCACAACGATGCGACAGAGTTTGGAATTAATGGAGTCAGGAATGGAAGGGCCAAATTGGCGCTTTTTAACTACCGAGACTTAAAAAGAGATAAGGATGTCAGAGCCGTTGCCATGACGCTATTGCCTGACGTCATATGATCTACAGCCCGGAAAGTTCTTGGAGCTGTAAGTGCTAGAGCATGATTAATGTACATCGGAAAATTTCTAGTATTTTATGTGGAGTTGAATGAGAGATCTCTGATTCAACTCTACATAAAATACTCGTTCGAAACAGATACTGGAAATACTAGAAAATACATGTAAAAAATTTGCAGACTCGAACATACTTGAAATTTATTCCAATATATTTAGTTTCTTATTATTTATTCCCGTGAAATCTTTTTGTATTTTCCGGAATTCCACGAAATCCTCTTGTATTTTCAGTATTTTGAATTCCAGTGCTCGAATTTGTAACTCAAGCTAAACTGTTTCCTCCTGCAATGAAAACAAATTTGTCATGAGTTTTATTTTCACTTATTTATTTAATTAGGCTAGCACCGTTGTCAATTTTCGTTTTTAGCTGTGATAGATTTAGGTCGACACGACGTGCTGATCACACGTACAGGAAAAAGTGTGGTACTTTGCATTTAAGTTTTGATTCGATTGGAAGATCTTTAAAAGTACATATTAAACTCTACTGGAAATATAATCGAAAACTCTAACAAAAATGTACTGGAAAATACTTGAAAAAAATGTGCTGTGGTGTACGAACCGTAACACTAGTATCTGTAAACGTACCATTTCGGGTACAATCCAGTCGTACTAATTCTTCATAGGGATTCAACCGATACGAGACAAGACGTATCGTTACGTTTTAATCTGGTCTCGTTTCGCCAAGTCTCGTAGATTCTGGAATTTTACGAATTCCTAAAATTACTTACGAAAGTAGAAACTAAATTGTCACGAAAACGTTTTTATAGCGAAACCATTTATCACGAAAGCCTTTTTACAAAAATCGGTCAACCGAAATCTTAAAACTAAGCCCTAACTCCAAAATAGAAAACTTTGTTCTAAACAGGTATAAAAAACTACAGTCAACTTAACTTTTGTAGTGCTTATACACTCTGTCACTCACAATATAAACAAAACGGGGTACGGTTACATTTACAGGCGTATTCCAGAAATCCACTCAAGTGTGAGTGGGGCTAAATGTGAGTGTAAGGGCCAAAACGCATCTATAGAAATACCCTCAGACGTAGGACACTCACATTCGCTTTTGTGGCTGTACTAAAATTGTTGACCTTTACCTTACATTTTTGCACTTACATTTGCCCTCTCACACTTGAGTGGATTTCTGGAAAACTGCTGTTAGTTTCAGTTTATCTGTTATTAGGCTACATACAGAATTATGAGATTAATACGTAACTCGTCAATTGTTATAAAGTTGTCTTCAATTCTGCATTAAGAAGCTGCAGTATCAGATTCTGCAGTATCAAGCTATTATTTTATGGGGCAACGAATTATTATTATTAGTTTTTTTTTTTGTAAATAGAGCTTACTGTACAGTAAGTGTACTGCGGAGATAAAGATGATCGGAGTTTGACCCTAAAGTTACATTCCTCACGGAACAGGGGAACAATAATTAAAATACAGTACATTACAGTGGCTCTCTTTACAACGAACAGCCTAGTACGCCCAAAAATGGTTCTTTAAACAAAGGTCTTTATACAGACGGTCACTCTGAAGCCAACTGTTAGTGAAGTGATTACAAAGTTCCTTATAGAGAGAGTAAAAACCTGACACACTACGAAGTTAACTGTACTACCAAACCGACCGAAACCTATCTGTGCATCATGGCAAAAAAAAAATTGTTAACAGAAAAGGGACAAAATGAAATAACACTTCTCCTTGATCCACTAAGTAATTTTATTCGCATTTTTTACTTTATTGTTGTTGCACAAGCGACCTGCAACCACGTGTAATTAATTACTTTCAACGACACCGTTTTTATTTATTTTTATTTTTTTGGCTTTTTGTTGTGCCACGTAGTCGTGTAATAAGTCTTGCGATGCTTAGGCAAAAGAGAAACTTCTCGCATATTAATGGCGAGATAATTCTAATCAAGCTATGACTCATCCTTTGCGAGGCGGCGACTACAACTTTTTTTGCCTCAATTTCGCGAACTTTTTGCGGTCACAATTTAGCGGTGGGACAGACGTGACCCACACGCATCGCTTGTTTGGCCCGCTCGCCTGGTTTCTCGGCGGACATAATCCTAATTAATGAAAAACTGGACGTCGTCTGCCCACCTGGGTCAACCAACGCCTTATCTTGCCTGGCGCAGCGTTCGGTAGCTCGTAAACCAAATCGAATTTATGGAGCCCGGAGCGTGCCAATTTTTCTTATGAGCTCGGTGGCCGAATGGGCAACGCGGTAATAACCGCTATAGAGTCATTACGATAATCGAACGTTGTAATGAAAGGATTGGTGGGACACTGAAAAGATTCCTCCCTTGTCGTAACCTTCCTCAAGGGATTTGGCGACAAGGACTAGAGGGGCAGTTTGAATAGGGAGGAACGTTAATGCAGTGGATGTAGAAGAGGGACAGAGACGGTGATAGAGGACGGGGCAGGGCGCCGGGGGGGGGGGGGACTCCTTATTACCTTTTATGCGTTGTTGTTGTTAGTTACGTGGTTTTGGTTGATTAGGAAGGTCAAGTCCAACACTGTTCTCACAAGAAAAGTTAATTTGTTTAAAAAACCTAATTTTCGGGCCGAAGCCGGATCCTTTTATAGTGTTCTAAGGATGTTTTCCCCTCGTTCCCTCGGCTACCCAGTTCTTCCCCAGATCACTTTCATAGCGCCTTAACCGCTATGGCCACATCCTCCACCGGCATAAAGATAACTCACTGAACCCGTTATTAAGGTAACAACCGTGACCAGGAATTCATTCGACCGAATGTTCTCGGCCATAGTCAATGGAGAGGGAATACAAATCATACACTCAATTGGCTCAACGAAGGAGAAATAAATAGACATAAATCGCTGCAAATAATATTAAGGAAAACTGGAAATTAGCCATCAGCGAAAATTGTACACTAGAAATAACGTAGTTCAGTAAGCCACCTTTATGCACTTACGTTTCGTCTAAGTGGCATGACCCAGATTCGAACCCCTAGGGTCTAGGATAGCACTATTGCTCCCACAGCTGGGCCCCGGAAGCTGAAGTGGTTTATGCTGCTTTAGTATTTACTTTCGGCTTCGCGTGAACACGTTTTCAACACGTAAATTTAAAATGAAAAAGAACTATTACCAACCAAAACAACCAACTGAATTTTAAACTTCATTAACTATGCACGATTTTCGTTTAAGTTAACTGACATTACGACTTCAAACGACGAAAACTTGATGAAAATCCTTAACAAGTTATGGTTGTTTAGTTCATTTCAGCCTTGACACAACCTTTTAAATATAGATAAAGGACTACTAGCGAATAAACGGACAACTCCATTTTGCTAATTATGCACGATTTTCGTGTAGTTGTCAAGGTTACTAACATTCTTATTACCCTTCCGGGAACAATGCAGTCAACTGAAAAAATGCAGGGAATAACATCTTTCCAGACCTGTGACATCTCGTGCTCATGTCGCTTGTGGCACGTAAAAGATTTTAGGAATTAATTACCTAGCAAAATTGTCTCTCTCTCCTTCTAGCGCCATGGCTTCGGCTGGGAGCGCGTCAAACCTTCAGAAACAATCAGCCTGTGGAAGTCCTGGACGGTTGAATTTCTCCATCATCAAGTCTTCAACCAATAATTGAAATACGTGACAGGCGTGCTTTTGGGTGTCGTTTTATATGTCATGTCTCTTGTTGCACAACAATTTGTGAATCCTTTAATTCCTGCATAATGATCAATGTCTGATTAACAATGGCTGATTAGGTTTGATATTTGACTCAAAATCGCCCAACCCCCCTTGCCCAATTTCAGAGAGTTACGAACTTAAACCAACAAACGTGGCATGAGACTACATTTGCAAAGAATCGGAATGTGGAATGGGTTCGGCAGTTACCGTGGAGACAGAAACCAGCGCCGGACGAGAGTCTCTTCAATTTTTTTCAACTTCCGCACCGCACTATCACAAAAAAAATTCTTGTAAATTTCTTTTTTAGAACATTTCCTCTTACCGAATTTGGAAAATACCATGCTGTGAAAATTTATCCTCCTTTAAGAAGCTTAATGAACAATAATGACAATAACTTAGGAACGGCAGGACTTCCCCCCGCCCCCCCCCCCCCCCCCCCCCCCGCGGCCCTCCAACCTGCATCGGCAAAACCTCGTTCAACGTAATAAGCCCAAAGCAAATTAGGCGTACAGGTATGGGGAAAAAATTAAATTATATGAAAAAAGGAAACCCTCCTTCCATTAATTCCAACGCAATTTCTTCGCGTTCTAGGCAAGATGGAAGAAAATCCACTTAAAAAAAGTTGGCCAAACCTTTCTTCCTTCTTCCTTCCTGTGTCAAACCGTCCAAATTTTACGAGGCAGTAACGAGCAAGTGTTATTATCATGATGGCACTGGTTGCTAAATTTGGGCGGAACGATGAATGAAATTGGCTCTTTGGAAGCAAATTATTTATTAGCAGGAAATCGGAGACAAGTTAAGATGGTGGGGGGATAGGGGATATGGGGGAGGGGGCGAGGGAGGGAGGAAGCGGAAGAGACTGGAGAAAGGCGAGCGAGGTGGCACAACGGAAGTGAAAGACACACGTATAAGCAACGACAGGTCGCATCCTAATTGGCGTCATCTAAGACCAGACCCTTCCCGACTCTAGTTAACAGGCTACAACTTTAAAGCATAATTCAGCTCTGTGACAAGGCTAACCCAACTCAAAAGCACACTGTTGTTCCCACTTAGTTTTATGCTCCAAAAGAAAATTGTTACAGTAATGACTTTAAAAACCACAATGTGATCATTAACCTTTTTTTGCCCTGCTGAACTGGATGATTTTTTTTTTAAGTCCCATTGGGTTAGTCGCGGAATTTGTACCGGCATACAATTGGTTTGAAGACGAGGACGCTAACCACTAGGCTGTTGCTGCTCGCTTTGCTCAGGGTCCCCGGTGACCACTCACAAAGCTCGCGTTGCGCGTTGGGACTAAGTTTTTTGCCGTTCGGTAGCCGCCTACCGTTAGGCAGTAAAG
Organism: Lithobius niger; assembly: GCA_023313725.1. Classification (NCBI taxonomy): domain Eukaryota; kingdom Metazoa; phylum Arthropoda; class Chilopoda; order Lithobiomorpha; family Lithobiidae; genus Lithobius; species Lithobius niger. Next base: position 30,636 of record JAHWFP010204589.1, on the reverse strand, counting down.
GGTTAATTTCATTTTTCAACAGTCAAGTATCCTGCCAGTCAAGCATTTATATGTTTATAGAGTTTTAAAATCAACTTCTGCAACTTCTGAGAATTAATAAACAACTATTTATAAACAACAATTATAAACAACAATTAATAATGCAACTCGTTTAGGAACCCACTACACCACACAAAGGCGAAATTCAGTTATGTCATTCAATCTAAAGTTACTAAACAATACCTAAAAAAAAATGCAGATACTACCTTGGGAGCAACTTTAATACAACATACCTAACTACATAAGAGATATTACTGGCTAATCACTTCCAGAAATGCCTGCTACTGGATATCAAAACTGTCTTCCTTGAAATTTTATTTAAAATTTTAAGCTGAAGAATATTTACACCACTTTAGGTAGTTAGATTTGTTGAGTGTTTTGTTCGTAACATTCTTTTTGTACTACTATACGCATTGTGTCATTGTGCGTCTGTTTTTTTTTTTTCATCGGGCTCCTTCTTTTGTGGTTGTGTTGCTTTTTTTTTTGTATTTTGGTTTTGGCATTTGTTTACATAAACAACATAAGGTGACGTCTGTTTACGTAAGTTTTAATTACTTTTTGTATTGAGTCTGATGCTTAACAATAAAACGCAAAAAAAGCATCAAATTGTGCAATAAATAGAACGGAACGTGCAGCTCACTACGCTGAACATGCATCCCAAGCTATCGCTGTTCCGATTAATCAACCACCCAAACAGATGTTTCTGAAACGAGTGGAAATTAGTTGTTTCTTTCATCTTAATAATTATGCAAGTTGCGACTGGACTTGACATGGAGAAGAAGCAAGAAAAATTGAAAACGTATTGCTTTTCGAAAGCATGTCCCTTCCTCCCTTTGAAGGCCACGAACGTCACATGACGACTAGAGGTGGGCGCGGGTCGGGTAAACCGCGGTTCGATGCGGTTCGGGTTGGTTCCGGGCCGGGTCGGTTCCAAAAAAAATAATTACTGCGGTTTGCGGGCAACTGCGGGTCTGAAAAATAAAATTACGTGCGGTTTCGGGTAAACCGCGGGTGAACCGCAGCTAAACCGCGTGTCATAGAAAATGCGGAACAATCGTGGCTATTGGTTTTTTTTTTCCCATGCTTCCCTTCACCATGACGGCAAGGCCAATTGAGGTATAAAATGCAAGACCCGAAACCGAAACTTCAGTGCGCCGTTAATAGCAAATTAAACCGTACAAACAGCAAACGCACGATTGAAGAGGAGAAAGGGACGCACGCTGGCATGATGTTTTAAAACTTATTTTTAACTATCTAAAAAAAAAATCTGTGCAGAACAAAAAATAATAATCAAATCAAGAACAAGAACGGCGTTTGTTGATTTAGAACAATGGCTTCGTGTGGCTTTGTTTTGTTTCCAACATTTTTTTTTTCGTAATCAATGTCTTTGTTAGATTTGTATTTAGCGGTTAACCGCGGGTAAACCGCGTTCGGGTCGGGTCGGGTCTTATTACAGCACACATTTGCGGTTTCGGGTCGGTTCGGTTGTCAATTCAGACATTGCGGTTCCCTGCGGGTCGGTTCCAGTTTCTGTAAATGCGGGTAATTTCGGTTCCCAAAAATTGGACCCGCGCCCACCTCTAATGACGACCTCACGAAATGCTGCGGCTCAGTCCCCCCCCCCCCCCCCCCCCCCCCCATACTTTAAGGGCAGAAAGCGTGAAATAACCTGGTTACGGCCCCCCCCCCCCGGGGGATGTAACTAGGTTATTTCACGATTTCTGACCCCACAGTTGCACGAGGTAGTTTCACGATTTCTGACTTTAAGGCATTCTTACCGCAGCATTTGGTAAGGACGTCATATCACGTTCATCATCATCGAAGGGTTAATAATAAGTATTTGAGACAATCACGTCGAGATTTTTAGAGATTCCTCCATCCATTAGGGATGGGTCGGTTTCATTTTTTTGACTTCGGTTCTGGTTTCGGTTTTCATGCCCACAAAATTTCGGTTTCGGTATCGGTTTTTGCTGTCCTCTACCTCAACCAGATATTTCTATGGTTTTTTTTCCTGGAACAGTAGTTTTACTATCTTCTAACTCGTTCTTGCTTTCACTTTCAGCAGCGTCATAGACCTTGGATCTAGCAGTGGCACCATTTTCCTCTACTATTTATTTTTTTAGTGACTAGGAGCTGGCGTAGAAAATTATAATTATTAAAAAAATTAAAACAAGAAATCAATCTTTGATTTTTCGAACATCGTTCGTTAGAAAAAACCAACAGAAAATCCAAATCGGTTTCGGTTTTCGATAAAAACCGAAAATTCGGTTTCAGTTTCGGTTACCGACCCATCCCTACCATCAATACCCTCCCGTACCCGAACGGGAAGTTTCGGAGAGAAAAAAATTCAGGTTTCAGGTGGTTCTAAGTAACGACATCCACAAGGCAAGAAGAGCGAGAGAGAGAGAAGGGAGGGAACTAAAAGAAGAAACGAAAAGAAGGGAGAATTAAGAGAAGAGAGGGCAAGGCGACAGGGACAGGAAAGTCGTAAACCCAAATTCGGATTAGTTCCCCCGAAATTGCTTCGAGACTCGAAACAGGCGGACGCCGTGTCAATTAGGTCGCGCGTAATTAAGGGCTCGTTAAGGTCGGAAGTAAAAGAAAAGGGGGAGGAAAATAATAAATATCCGATTTAAAAAAAAAAATTAAAACCGGGGGGAAAACAACGACAGGTATAGGTAAGACAGCAAATTAAAAAAAAAAAAATGTTGAACGAATCAAAATCCAGGCGCTAGCTCTTAAACTTTATATTCCGCCCCATTCACACGTCAGAAAATACGGTCTCGGCCTGCCCCCTTTAAACTCGCTGCCAACTATTTTCAACAAAATCTGTTCCTCATTATTTTCTCGTGATTTTCACGTGTTTGTCTCATTATTGCAGCGACACCGGACTGCCCTTAAGTTACAGGAAGTGTGCATAAATTGAGTCGCATTTTTGGAACTTGGGGAAACTGTCAATTAGAGTGCGTTGGGCTGAACTCTAGAGCCCCGAAACCAGGATTAAATATATTACCATCCCTCCTCCCACATTCCTCCGAAATAAGAGTAAACAAGAACGACGAGCGATGGACGGGTTTAAGACACTGTTGCAGCGTACGATGAATTACAGCGTTCAACTTTGCGCGACTTTTGAATTACAAGATGACCCGAACTTGGAATACTTGCCCTCAATGTAATGACGGCGCAGTTGTGGTGGTATATTATCCAATTATTATCGATAATGAACTGAAATTTCACTTACAAACTGAGCAAGTGTGTAAGGACGCCCGCAAAATGTTTTTTGCTTTACGTTCTGCTTTCACCAACTGGAATGTTGACATCACACGAAAATTACATTTAACCTTCATCCGTCCGAAAATTGTATATTGTATACAGGCATGGTCTCCATACTACGAAACTGACAAACATAAAATCGAGAAAGTTTAGAGAATGGTTACTCGTCAGTGCAAACAGTTAAAGCAACTTCCTTATGAAGATCGACTTAAACAGTTGGAGCTCCCTACTATGCAGGAACGGAGAATAAGAGGTGATCTTATTTTAACATGCCAAATCTTAAATAAATTGATTGACTTGCCCAGTGAAACCTTTTTTGAACTCTCCAATGTCGGTTTTTCTCGTGGACATCTACAAAGAAGCTCAAGAAACCAGCTTTCAGAACTGACATTGGCAAATCAAGTTTTACTGTGCGTTCCATCAGTAGGTGGAATGCTTTGCCTGAGTCTGTGGTGAATTCTATAACGCTCAGCAACTGGAAGAGTCGCTACGACAAACTTTAATCCTTACACTGATGTTATAAGCATGTCTTTTTTTCAGTTTCCCTCCCTTATTGTTATATAAATACTAAGGCTGTACCGAGCACATTTTTTTCCTACCGAGCCGATGCTGACCCGAGTGCTCAATAACGCCTGGTGTCGAGCAGAACAAAGGTGATCAGGGCTGCCTAGTAGAAATGAGCATCTTCATTAATCAGCACTTGGCTAAATACCAAGCAGGCTTCGAGAAACAACAAATTTTTTCACTAAAACAGCCTAGTGTTACTAAAACAATGCTGTGGTTACCAAGTGCAATTATGAAAGCGAATGTCCGAATAAGAATTTAAAAAAAAGGTAGTTATATCTGAACGAATTACCAGAAAATGTACTTCCCGTGTTGAATTTTGTGGTAACCATTCAACCTTCCTGCCCATCTACCTTAATCATCGGCTGGAATTGAGTAACCGCCAGAAATAAGCTCGCGTTCAAGATCCATCGGTTCTAGCATCGCGTGCCAAGGCTGACGCAAGCCTTGCCGCTTGGCTCGGTTAAATGGGCGTTAATTGCTCGGTATACCAAGTATTGCCGATCATGCTCTGCTCATAAGAATCGACTCGGCGGCTAGGAACTGGTACAGCCTTAATATTAAATACATAGGACGCACCTGAAGCTAGAATGAGTTGTAGATAGGGTTAAATTTTTATTTTATTTTTATTTTAGGCCGTTTTGACTACCCCTAAAATTAAAAATCCGTTGCACAGAGTGTTGAAGCAATTTGACAAAGACTTTTGGGTTAAATATTCGACTGCCAGAGCTCACCAATTAATTTAAGCCTTAACCAGACAGAAGAAAATTTCGTGCGAAGCCATGCGTTACTACGTGCCTACAAGGTCAAAATTGCTGCACTCAAATTTTGAGTGTGACGTTTATTGACCGATTTTGACGTCTTTGGTGAACCATCCTGCGACGTCACGCAGCCGCGAGCAGCCAGTTCGGTCAAGGCTTTACGGTTGCCGGCTAATTTACACGTGTTCCTTTTTAAATTTTTTTAACAAGCACAAGAACGCGCAACGCGTAAAACGAGATAAAAAAAAAAACAATACCTCATATTTCGAAGCAATGTGGAAAGGTCGGCTTCATTAGTCAAAGCGTTTTGCCTTTTTTTTCCTCTAACACTTCCGTCCACCTCCTCACTTCCAATATGGCGACTCGCATGTGATGTACCTCGTTTGTGCCTTTTAATTTTTTAATCTTTTATAATAATGAACCCAACCTTTTCCAGATTGCTTCGAAATATGTGGTACTGTGTTTTTTAACCTAGTTTTACAAGTTGTGTTTTCCAGGCTTAATATGTGAAAACGGAAGCCGGTAGTTCAAGCAGCAACAGTATAACTAATGTTTCGGCACCAAATTTACAAATTTACACAGCATTACTCATACCCTTTTACCTCATTTTTATGGTTTAGAACAGGCCATTTTTTAATTAACGACACCAGCATGGTGGAATACAACTGTACCGTAATGTAAGGTGTTATTTTGATATTTTTATTGCTTTTACTCTCTGATGATGGTGGTATCGCCATTTGTAAATTTGGTGCCGAAATATTAGTTTTACTGTTGCTGCTTGTGTTACTGGCTCCGTTTTCACATATTATGTGAGCGCACTATTCCAAGTTTTTGATTCCAGTGCCTTTTTTTTTTTTTAATTTTCCATGCATTTGCTATACTTTTGATTCCTTTTTAATGCACCCCCCCCCCCCAAAAAAAAAGAAGGAAGATGGTAATCTAAACTTACAACAATGGGCGACTCTGCCACCAATAAATTAAACCCAAAATAAATACATCTGTAAATGGCGAAAAATGCTGCAGTTTGCACTCGTCGATTTTGGATTTCGAAATGTTCAAAATCTGTCAAGGATGATGATGATACGCGTTCAACACCGCAGCTGGTTTTCAAGGTAAATTGTTGGTTTGCGCACGAGGTAACCAACCGGTCTTCGCATCTGGCTTTGCAATTATGTTTAAAATTTCGAATGATTTTTATTTTCAAATTCTGTTGGCATTTACCAGTAACTGCGTAAAGTCTAAAAATAGCTCCCTTTTTGACGGTGTTTTTTTTTCTTTTATATTTTTAATATATAATTACTTAAAGAGAGAAGGCAACAAAGAAGGCAAGTTAAAGGGTTTAAAGGGTTTAACGAGCGTTAACCACTCCTGGCAAGTTATGGATATCGTAACAATCATTTGGGCAAATGGACCGATCAACGTCTACTTCCTCCTCCCCATCTTTCCCGACATTCAGCTAATCTATATAATACAAATTTCAAGTGTCCGTCCGTCTGTGGGCATGTTTCAAAGTGACTACTGAGATACGTAACTGGCTGGCTGCGCGCATGTTTCAAATGTCGTTGGTTCTTGTAAATTGTATACTATGCACTTAATTCATTTCTTCACGAGGGGAGCCTTGGGTGGCCCCTGCTTATTAAAAGTGGTCTTCACAGATGATGTGTTGAAATTACACGGACTTCGTAAGAAAATTGACCCTAAACAGAATTACAGCTTATACAATTTTGTTAGTATTCTGAAGCCTTTAAACTGAAGGCTTAAAAATGCATTTTAAAGAATATGTGGGAGTCGACAAGGTATTTTTTTAAACACAAATTTACGAAGTTCGTTAAACTGTTCGTTAGTCCATTCTCTTTGTGCGTCATGGGGCACTGAGCAACAATACACAATCAAATCTGAATGACGTTATAATTAGCACGAAGGTATAAATCGAATTGTATTATTATCATCAACCATTATTGCTTCACTGTTGCTCGATTTCGAAGTGCCCGTCGCTGCAAAATAAGTGAAGGAATTCGGACTGGGTATAAGTGGAGGTTGCGCTCCCTTCTCTGTCCGATACAGTTTCTTTGCTCTGTAAATGAATAATATTTATTATTATTATTATTATTATTGTACTAAAGAATTACTTTTATGTGTTTAATTCTTTGATAAAAATTTGATATTTAAACGACGAACAACATTACAATTACAACTACCACTTGTTAGGAACACTTATGGAAAATGAAATAGTATATTATTATTCTTTGCCATTTGTATTTAATTCTCTACCTAAAAAAGTTATTTTTCATTGATAAATAAATATATTCTACTTTAAAAAAAAAACAATTAAAAGATTGAATGATCTTGCAATAACCTTGAATTTCCATTTTTTTATTTTTTATTTTTACAGTCTGATATTTAATCATGTAATTTGTTTTAATTTAGTTATTTTTTTCCTATATTGCTAATTGCTCTATACTTATAACTGTAATAAGCATTTTTCGTTTTCTTTAACCGCACCATGTAATCCTAATTTGTTTGTATCACATACACAACTACTACAATGTAGTTCATGTGGTGCTAATTTGACACAATAAACAAAAAAATAAATAAATAAAAAAATAAAAATTATTATTATTAGAACAGACCAACGTTAGATTGATCCAACTATTACCCTTAGAAACCTATGCTGCAGTAAGAAGGTAAATAAACAAACGCACGTCGTAGCAGTCGAGTAGTGTGCGGCTATTTAGACGAAAGCCTAAAGCACCCGAATGCTACGACGGCCTTTCGTTTAATTACCCATTAGAGAGACCAATACCAATTATTTTAACACGGCTTTTGATGATATTGCAGCCATGGATCCGGAGTTCATTCAAATAAAATCCTTTTTCGACAAAGTGGAGCACCAGTCCAGTACAAATTAAAACGAAACGGCTTTATTACGACAGGCTCCCAAGCTTCTGAAACCTTAGGCAAAATGCTGCAATAAAAAAAAAGAAGAACACAGACCGAACCACCACATTCTGAGTTTAAAACCAACCAATGAACTCTTTCGTATGAAACATAGCGCCACATGGGCGCAGCGCAGTGACAGACTTTGCGCCTACTCAAAAGTCTTTAGCTACTACGCGAGCAGCGCGGCCGATCTCATTAAGAGGCCATGCAGGAAAGCTAAACTTCCATGTTAAGGGGGTGCTTTTGATTGCTGCTGAGATTCAAGAAGCACAACGGCGTTGTCACGGTAAAAAGCAAGTGGTATTGTGTAAACATCTAGAACTTAAATTCAAGAAATATTGAACAACCAATATTCAACAATCGCTCGACTAAAACAGAATTAAAAAAAAAAACTGAAAGCTAAAAAGCATTAGTAATACCATACCATTTTTGCCAAAACCTCCCAAAAGGGGAGGGGCAGTATTAATTCAAATAACCATCCAAATTCAACTACATGTAGCAAAGAGGAGGAAGGGGGGGAAATGGAAAGGAGAGAGAGAGGTTGGGATAAAAGGGGGAGGAGAGACGGGAGGGAGAGGATGGGATAAAAGGGGGAGGAGAGAGGGGAGGGAGAGGATGGGATAAAAGGGGAAGGAGGGAGAGGATGGGATAAAAGGGAGCGGGAAGGGAGAGGATTGGCGGAAAGGGGGAGTATTACACGCAGAGTATTACAGTATTACATTGACTGTTGCAGTGAACGTTCAGGCACCACCGAGCAAAAACTGGGAAACAACCACGGGCGAAACAAATCCCCGGGCGAAACCGGGTACGACTGATAGTTAAAAATATAAACAGAGCAGCTATCAAGTGCAGATGAAAGACGAAATCGCGTTTCGGTTCCTAGCTCGGAACCGTTTTCAACATGCTCTGCTTTGCTCTGCTGTTATTTTGTTAATTCTTAATTTTTAAGTTGTTTGACATGTTTTAAACCCTTCACTTGAAAACAGTTCCGATGTAGGAACCGAAACGTCGTGATTTTGTCTTTCACCTGCACTTGATGGCTACTCTGTTCATATTTTTAAAACAGAATGAACAAAAGAAGTCTCTGGAAGCCACCCCTTCCCTACTTTGTGGCAGTCACCTCCCATAACCCCAAACACTGATGAATCGAGTGTCAGTATTACTGGCAGTCAAATCAATACACAAACATCGTTACAAATCCTATAGGGGTAAAAGAAACACACTAGCACAGTAGCAGTAGTCATACACTAAAAATAGTTTAAAGTTCGGTAAGCTTAATAAAATATAAGTCCAAACATAATAAATGTTACATTTTTTTAGTGTGTGGCTTTTTCTGTCATATAGCTGCAAATTGCTCCTGGAACGCAAAATGACGCCATGTCCTTAAACTGCCAGTGGTGTAGTACTTATTCCTTCAGTGGTAGGAATAAAATCAGAACATTGTGTTTCAAGAGACCGTTAAATAAAATAAAACTGCACCTATTTTATGTCCCGTTTTTGTAGCTGTGTCATCTTTTATGTGGTTAAAATTTCCCGTTATTTGAAATATTTTGCAATTAAAACGCAAATAAATTATTATAATTAAACAAACATTCGGTGGTGGCTTTTTTTCTCCGAGGTTTCAGGGAGCTTGATTCTGGAATTTAATTTAACTTCTGAATTTAAATAGCGCTGGTTTTATTTACAACATACCTCAGTTTCGCTCCGCCTCCCCCCCCCCCCCTCCTCCCAATCAAGTCCATGAAACTTCCAATCGTTTGCAACCCTACTCCGTTCATTGCGTTTTTGAATGCGGTTATCAAACATATCAACTCCTGCAGTCGCATAGTGTGTTACATGCGGAATACGCCTTGTTATGCGATCAATCAAAAACCGCTCTCCCCAGACCCACCGACTTTTTTTTTAAAAAGTTAGTAAATAAAATTGTAAGCGTCACATTTCTGCGTGTTTGTGCAGGCCAATTCGTACGTTGCGGTAACGTTCAGTCATTACGACCGTGACGAAAGGCAATTATTTCTTAGGTCAGTGGCGTATCCGGGCGGGGGTTACAAAGGGGAGATGCTCCAACCTTACACTCGAAGTAAAATATCGAAAAATTAGAGAAATAACGCATTTATTGCAATTGTATTTTTTTTTTAATAACTGGCTGTTTAAACGTTTCAAATGCACATAACATGCTGAAACTCAGTTACGAAATAAAATGACCTCCTGACAGGCAAATGGTCCACAAATGCATAAAAACAGCAAACGCAATTGAATTTTCGGTCATGTTTGCTGATCTTGATCACAATAAAAATACAACAATTTCACAAAACAAACGGAGCTAGACACAGAGTCAGATCCAATATGGTGGATCACCAATGAGCTGACTTTGTGTCTAGCTCCGTTTTTTTTGTGTGTGAAATTGTTATATTTTTATTGTGACCAACGTCAGCAAGCATGACCTAAACTTAAATTGCGTTTACGGTTTTTGCGTTGTGGGCCATTTATCTGTCAGGAGGTGATTTTATTCGTATCCCACTGTCACACGAATTAATTGTATTGCATGAAACTCAGTTGTTTTTGTTTTACACGGGGTGGGGGGGGGGGGGGTGCGTCTCCGAGGGAACTTAAAGCATCACCCCCTCCCCTCCTTGTACTCTTAGCTGAATTTTCGGACCCCATTCTGAATTACATTCTTCTTGGTAATTTAGGGAAATTTCGGTACGGTTATCGCTTCACCGTACTTCCCTGCATACGGGAAAATCGGGATGCAGCTGGCTGAATATGCAATAATATGTGAACTTTTCATTTGTGATTGAAAGTGAGGATTCAACGAGCCGCAAATCAAACAAGTGACCACCTGATTGGAAAATCAACGCTCGAATCGTTCTAGCCACTGACAAAATATTAGAGATAAGAACTAAATTTAAACTTGGGCCACCAGTTGGGTCGCCAATCATTTCGTCACACATCCTTATTCGTCATATTCAATTCGCCACACGTCAGTTGATGTGATGAACTACGGGAGTCTACCGAAATGAGTGCGTCGAGTAGCGTATGGTAAATAGCATGTGACGTATAGCACGAGTGACGAACTGTAGAAGTGATTAAATGAGTGTGACGAGTAGTTTGTGACAAACACCGTGTGATTATAGTTAGCGTGACGAAATGAAGGAGTGTCGAAATTAGGGCCACTAGTGTGTGACAAATAGTGTGTGACTGTAGTTAGTGACGAAATTAGTGTGACGTATGTTGGAGTGACGAACTGATGAATTGAGTGCGACGAGTAGTTTGTGACGAAAAGCGTGTGGTGTTTAATTGGAGTAACGAACTAAAGCGATGACGAAATAAGTAAGTCAATTAGCGAGTGACGAATTGCGTGTGACGAAATGAATGGGGACCTTTAAATGTCGTGCACGTCACCTAGTTTTTTAGAGATACGCACGAGGTTCGGGCAACAAATAAAAACAAAATGAAAACTGATTCAAAGGATCGCGTGTACTTTATTTTGTGCTCCAAGAGTTGTGGTGAAGTGTTCTGGGTTACGTCGAAGTTACACATAGCAAAAAAAAAATGTTCTCCTTAAATGTGCTTTCAAGGACACCTTAAACGTTACTTGTTTTTTTTTTTCGTGTCCGACAGGCATGTTTATCTTGGTGATATAAACAAGACAAATGGCGACGTTTTCGGAGGAGTTCTACATTACGAAGCATAAATCCAATTTTTCAGCTCATAAAGCCACATTAACTTAATGAGCTGAAAAAGTGGGCTTATGCTTGATAACGGAGGAGAGCTCCTCCGAAACGCCGATGTTTTTTCTAGTTCTCAGATTTTTTTTCAGGAGTTTTTTTAACTCTCAGGTAAATAATAATTCTCCGAAGCCACTCGAATTGTATCGTGTTTCTTATGTTTTCATTGGCTCCCACTTAACTTTACTGAAGGTAATTCACATCAGTGTACTGATTGCAATAAGTAAAAAAAAGGGAAATTGTCGAATTAACATCCTTTACAACAGCTAAGTGCTCGTCCATTTCGGGATTGAGAGGGACAATTTTGCTAGAAAATACCAAGAATCTTTTACATGTCACAGTCGACACAAGCAGACTTTATACACCCTCAAAATACAAAATGAACAAATGAAAACCGTTGCGTACACGAAGAAACAGAAATTTATCAATGGAATTTTTTCAGATGTATTTTTTGTTTGTTTTTTGAGAGCTAAAGTTCGTCGTTTTGGACACAAAATGTTAGAAACGTTAAGCATGTCAGTTAATATGGGTTGTAAGTTTGTGAAACCAGTGACCTATCTTAGTTTTTATTAGTTTTTATTTCAAACATGGGTTTACCAAATCCGCACCGAAGTAAATGCTTGTATTGGTTGCTTTCTTACATTATTATTTTCAAAATTGGATACAATAATACGGTACATACTAATCCAGCTAACAAGGAAAAATACGTTAAATTATGGACTACAAATGCAACGTAATTCGAGAACGACACCTGACATGCTTTCGTTTTTATTATGATTTCTTGAAATTTTTTTAGTTCCCATATTTCTTTTGGAATTATTTTTAACTATCAATTAAATAAACAGGAGGAAAAACCAAATCGGTTCGCGATTAATGATAAGTAAACCATGCGCAATGGCTGTTTGCCGTGACGACACCATGAGTTAGCCAATGACGAACGAGAACAAAGGCTGTTTGGCCGTCTGATTGGACTAGCCCAGTCACGTGATATGCACGTCACAGCAAACAGCCATGGCGTGTGGTATAAATACAGATGGAAACCTGTTTCTGTTGCCGTAGGTTTGCATCTGTACTGAAATTGGGAGTACGTCTGTCGTCGTTTTCATGTGGCAGAACTTTTTCTGAGTTTTCATCTCTTTACGCAAAGAAACACCCGTCGTAGCATCCAGGAAGTGCAGATTCATTTCTTTAAGTTTTCTTGTGGCAAATTAAAGAAATGAAATATCATCTTAAAGGTACATTCGTCCCGGTTGGTTTTCCTGTACGGCTCAGTTTAGCAACATTATTTTGGACGTGTGTAAATGATGCTGAGGCATTAGTTTTTCCATTTTTCCCGTCGCAAGAAACGGGATTGCTACATTCGCTCTAACCTATGTAAATGGCGAAAAAGTTATTCCTATACTTTGTTCCACATTATGTTTGCAAGAAACTGACTGTGTGACGTCACGTTTCCTTGCAGTAGGAGTGCAAAACCTGTAGATATCACACTTGCAGACTCTACACCGTTTCTGTTAGAGTGTATGAGTGGGATATTTCCGTGTTTTTTGCACTCGTAGTGCAAGGGAACGGGACGTCATGCAGTCAGTTTCCCGCACACATAATGTGGAACAAAGTATAGCAGGATGCTGGAATAATGCCATTATTATGTCTCATGCCATTATAATGCCACTAGACATACATTTGCCTATAGGGGTATTGCATTCTGGAATAAGCTACCTAAAGAGGTTGTTGGTGCTGATTCGATATTATTGTTTAAATGTAAACTGGATGAGTGCACTCCTGAGGATATTAAGTACGGGTTTTCGGTGTAATTGAATTGAATTGTTTTCGGTCTGGACCTAATTGTAGTTGTACGTTGTTCTTGGGTCTTCTGGAATGACTGAGGGCTTGGTGAGTGGTTGGTTATTGTTATTTCTTTATAGTTATATATTTGTTATATATTTGTTTTTTTCTATACGAACTTTAGTAATAGTTATAGTACCCCTGACGAACTGTATGGGATTTATCACCCGATGGGCGATATCCCGAACATGGCCAATCCGCGAGAACTACGTCAAGATGACGTCCGAGGCGTAGCCGAGGATGTCATCGAGACGTAGTTCGAGCGGATTGGCCATGTGAGGGACATCGCCCATCGGGTCATAAATCCCATACATTTCGCCACGGGTACTATAACTAATTTATCGTACGGTCCCTAACTTTCGAAATAAAAATAAAAATTTGGGGTAAATGGAAATTTTGCCTTCACAAATGAATTGCAAGGTCTGTTGTATATACAAATTTTGTGTCGTCACGTTTGCATAATTTTGTTTTGATGCAGTCTGGTTTGCGGCCGATACCATTTGAGCGAGACGGGGGTTAGCAGGGGTGTGTGTCTAGAGGCAGATATTTTCTTTTAAAAAAAAGGTTTAGGAGAAACGCGTTTTGTTTTTTAAAGTCATTGGACTGATGTTGCACATTACGTAAACTTCATCATGAAAAATTACGTCGTTCACTCTAGGTTAACCTAAAAAGTGTTTTTGATTTTTTTTAATGATCTCATTTTACGTAATGTGTCGTTTTTCTTTAATTTGCATAATGTGCTTTCTGAGCGGGGGTCTACGCGTTAAGTCATTCTCTGATAGAAAACTGAAGGCTGTGGATTTGTACGACCGAAAAGGAAAGGTTCGGTCACTAGGGACGTAATACGGACAATTCAGCGGTAACGTATTCTTGTGAACTATGTGGGTAGTTAGGGACGTTGTAGGTGTAATTTTCGGGGGAAAGGAGGGAAATAGCGTAACGCTTAATTTTTACGGATGAAATTCATGTATATTTCGTTTACGTTATGTCAGTTGGTGTTTTCGAAAGGCCGACGCAAGTTCACGTTAGATTTGTGATTTACAGCAGTTGCCAGCTGTTTTTTTTTAGGGGGGGGGATAATAGTAAGCATTTAAAGTATAATTTTCTTGTCTAGATTTCGAAATGTAGAACTGCTTAATAAAACCATGCGAGAATTAATTTTATTTTTTCAAATGTTAACCTACGTTCCTTGTTCGAAAAATAATTGAAACCCATGTTCTTTTATTAAGCAAAGTTAAAAGCAAATTAATTCTCGCATGGTTTTATTAAGGAATTCTACCTTATGAAAGTGTTGGCAATGCCATATCGCCACTTCCCTGAGCATGGCTTCCATATCGCCACAGTTTAGTGTGGTGATATCCAATATCGCCACAGTTTAGTGTGGTGATATGGGATATATCGCTGCGCGTTTTTAGTATTGAGAAAGTTAGGGACCGTACGATAATAATTGTTATACTTACAGTCTTAACTGTTGTCTGTTTTTGAATATATTTACTGTATATGTATTTATTGTACGTATCGTCAAAGCTTACGGACAATGACGACAAATGTGTTGATTAAATTAAATTAAATTAAATTAATACAGTTAGAAGAAATGTCCTTCTAAATTTTTTCTTAAGATGATATTTTCAAGCAGTTGTTTTATAGTATCAAAAGTTCGAAATTTCTAATTCATTCATAAAATTGTGAAACTGTAGCAAGTAACGATTTTTAAAATTTGTTGGGTGATTAAAAAGTTATATTCCTGTAATACATAATTTTAATCCCCTTAATTCCACCTTCAGCAGTCCAACAGCTTTAAGGCAGTATTAAAAATAAACAAAGTTCCACACAGGAACCAACACGTTCGTAACACATTCCACTGGAATCATTCCTTCCGAATTAAGTAAGCCGCAGTAGACAAAAATAAATCTACACTATTTAGAATTGGAAACAGCACTACTGTTTAGCCAAACGACAGTCCATTGTTCTGTCTTAATAGAAAAATGGCTTTGAGGCGCATCGGATGTGATAGGAATGCCGTGGGATGAACAATAACCATCAAACGAGCCCAAACTTGCACAGTGATGCCACGCACTCAAATCAACTTCGCAAAACAAAACCAGTTGTAGATCCGCTAACACACATTACCAAGATAATAAACGACCAAATCACTCAACACAAGAAAGAATGTCGTTTTGTAGCGCATGCTCACAACTCACGCAGCGCCGTCTATCTGTACTGTCGTCCATCTATCTACTCTCGTAACAAACTGCAAGCATCCTCATTAGCCGAGCCGTCTCACGTGACCCGTAGAGTTCCGAAGTGACGCAATTCGGCGTCGCAGCAGTTGGACCCATCAGCCCAAATCGTTGAACTGGAACGAATTCACTTCGTCAACCTGCCCCGAGTTCGAGGAAAAAATTCTCGTTAGTCTTAAAAAGTAACGACAAAGAAAAATGGCGGCGACCATGACCCTGTCAAAGTGCAAGACAAATTAAGTCTTATTCGCGTGCAGGCACAGTGGAGAGTAGGTTAGAGACCCACACACCCATCACAACAATTAGTCATCGCAATTAGACACAGTTTAAGGCCAGGACCGACAAGAATGGGGACGATACGAATAATTCTTTAAAGACACTTACGTCTTTATATCGCGTTCGTAGACATTAAGTGTGCCAAACGCTAAATTAAAGGTGCTTATTCACCGAATGGCAGGCAGCAGCATCTACACCGTCTACCATTATTTAGTTCTACGTAGCGCTTGATTTCAACAAGCGAAGGAATGCGCAAAGGAATTTCTCTTTACGCAACAAATAAGCCACGTGCCTCCTTAATTATTGAATGTAAAGTGGTGCGTCCACGTGCACCAGGGAGCAATCGGTCAAGGTTAACGATATCACTGTCATTAGATGGCGGTCATCTTCGTTTCAAAACGGTCGATATATAGAAAAATGCGCCCGTGATGTCGTTAGGCTTAACTTTATCGCTTGCTGCCTTGTGCACGTGGGCGCACCAACTTTACACTCATTAATTAAGACACGCGGCTTGTTTATTTCATAAAAACACATTTATTTGTGTGTTCCTTCGCCTGTTGAAAGTAAGGTCTAGGCAGAACTAGATGCTGCAGCTTGTCATTTGGTGCCAATCTCCCTTTAAGATCAGACACCGGAGCCTTGAGTAAAGTTGACAGTTATAATTTTCGGGGTGTTTGGATGCAGATTGATGCCAGTAAACAGATGAAGGCCTGAAAATAGTCTTAGGGATATCTGGATATCAAATTTCACCACCAAAGAATCACCAAATTAACCACATTTACGGGGCGAGGGATAATCGTCTAACTGGAAAATCGCATAATTGGAAGAACGTATAACGGAAAACAGTATAACGGAATATCATCTAACAGGAAATTCGTATAATGGAAAAGCGTCTAACTGGAAATTCGTATAATGGAAAATCGTCTAATATCCTTGCCTCGCTCGCGATGCCGCGCTCGCTGCGGCTATACATATAACATCAGAAACCGCAGTTAGACGTTAATCCAGTTTGACGTTTATCCGTTATACAATTATCCATTATACGATATTCCGTTTAGACGATTTTCCAGATTTTTTATTTAGGCAGATTTTAAACAATTATCTCATTAGACGATTTTCCAGGTAGACGTTCGTCCGACGCCCCCACATTTACTATAGGGCATCATCAATTGCACTGTCGACAAAATGGAACGAAGCGGTTTCAAACGACCCGTGTTGCATTGGAGACAGCGTTATGGCTCTTCTTTTCGGTTGCGGTATCGCGTCTTGTTTCTTTGTCCATTTCCTTTCGTAGCGCGTCACTGTAGGGCGGTGACGGCGGTTGCGACGAGCGGTTTTCCGGCTTTGGTTATCCCGCAAACAAAGCACCCGCAAATTTGAAGATTTTTTGTTGGAAAGCATCAAATTTGAATGGAGCTCAGTTATGAACTAATGGTCACAGATGTAACACTCTAGCCTTCATCCATCTTGACATTTACTAACGATGCCGCAGATTTTCGCGCTTCGGAAACAAACAGGTGAGCAGCCCACACCACCTGTGCATTTTGTCACTTTGACTTTTCCTCAACAACATGTCCGAGTTTAAATTTTCTTTTTTAAAACCACCTTTGGGTGTAACGCTATCAATGTACAGAATCTGGTTTTAATTGATGCAGTGGTTATTTCGTGATGCGTATGGACGAAATAACCACTGCATCAATTAAAACCAGAGTCTGTACATGGATAGCGTTACAGCCAGAGGTGGTTTTAAAAAAGAAAATTTAAACTCGGACATGTTGTTGAGGAAAAGTCAAAGTGACAAAATGCACAGGTGGTGTGGGCTGCTCACCTGTTTGTTTCCGAAGCGCGAAAATCTGCGGCATCGTTAGTAAATGTCAAGATGGATGAAGGCTAGAGTGTTACATCTGTGACCATTAGTTCATAACTGAGCTCCATTCAAATTTGATGCTTTCCAACAAAAAATCTTCAAATTTGCGGGTGCTTTGTTTGCGGGATAACCAAAGTCGGAAAACCGCTCGTCGCAACCACCGTCACCGCCCTACAGCGACGCGCTACGAAAGGAAATGGACAAAGAAACAAGACGCGATACTGCAACCGAAAAGATGAGCCACAACGCTGTCTTCAATGGTTGTGTCGGAGTGGATTAAAAAACGGAGCTCCGCTCGGCGTTCGGCCTCGCTTCACTGCAAAAAAGGTGCAAGGAGTCATTAAGATTCGCCAGTGTATCAAAATGAAGACGATCGTCGACAGGTAAGGGCTAAGTTTTCGTTCCTGTCCCGTCTATACTGGGCTACATGCCTACGTAGACAATGTTGAGGAGAGCGGGATGATGGAGGGGGACTAAAATGCTGTGCAAGGGTATGCAAGTAAATACCCTGCCCACAGCAAAACTTATTAAGGATTCCCGAGGGAGGGTGACATGGCGTCAACATCATTACTATCTCTTTAGTACCACTAGACGAACTTCACATTGTAGCTGTTTGCTCCTTTACCGCAATTGACGTTGTCCACCATATCTCCCTCTCTCAATTCATCTTTTCGTCCAAGCAACTCAACTGTTGCACACTTTATATATAATCTTATCGTAAAGTGTTACCGAACAACAACAATGTAAAAGTGAATGATTTGTTGTAAGCAAGCATTGTAAGCTCGAAGGTTGCCCGGCCAACTATGTAACAGCATAGCTTTTAAATAAATACAGATGCAAACCTATTTAGGTTGCCTTTTGGACTTATATGTCAGAAAAGGCAACGTAAATAGATGGGGAATCGGAACCACGACCTTCGAAACCAAAGGCCGAGGTCCTACCGCTGACCATACTGACACGCCCAAAAGGAAAAGTCCATAGGCAGCATTTAACACGTGCATATATACGAACAAATACTTTCCATTCGCCTCTAATTTCACGTTTGAGTGTTCCATTCGTTTCACTTGGAGTGTGGCGCGGCAAATAAGCGTCCCTCCAGTGGCAAATGGAAAGTGTTTGTTTATATGTATATATGCACGTGTTAAATGCTGCCCATGGACGTTTCCTTTTGGCTGTGTCATTATAGCTCAGCGGTAGGACCTCGGCCTTTGGTTTCAAATGTCTTGGGTTCGATTCCCCGCTCAGGCAGTCTGACACAAAAGTCCAAAAGGCAACGCAAATAGCTTTGCATCTGTATTTATTCAAACTCTTTTGTTTAACCTTTGGCTTTCCGTCTTTAAGCTTAGCTTTAAGTAATTACTTTCCCTCCCAAGCCTCATACCGTTCTGTGCCGCGACCAACGCAAGACATGGAAAGGACGAAGCCATGGACATGGAATGGTCCTCCTTTTTCCCGCCAAACTGTCCCCATTTAAGCCTTCATGTCCCCAAACTATTCACGCTAATAATCTCCATTACATTTGGTAATTAATAAGCAGGGTTATGTGGAAGGCAGGCGAGCTAGACAATCAATGTTAATACCGGACCAATTAACATGTAATGGCAAACTACTGTTTCACGGATTACTTAATCATCTTTCAATGAGACATCTCATCTAATTCCGCCCATACATCCACGTCCCTGCAATTTGGTACATCCCATGCCTAAAGCAAAACTTGTTAAGGATTCCAAAGAGACACCGTTACAAAAATGTTCTTTATTTCCATTTCTTTTAAATGTAATCTTCGCTAAACGATTAAAGATGGGATTATAAATTTCATAATGTAAGTATCAGTCGTACCGGGGTTTGGTTTCGCTCAGAGTTTTGTTTCGTAATATTCGTCCATTGATTGATTTGAAAGTAATTTTATCCATTCACTATGACGGGTAATTTTCCTCCCTGTAATACTCCCCCTTTCCTCCCATCCTCTCCCTCCCAGCCCGTCCTCTTAACCATCCCGCTAGTTCTCTCCCCCACCCCCCCTTGCTACATGTACATGAACTTGGACGGGAGGTTGAATTAAATAATGCCCTTCTTCCTTTCCTCCCCTCTCTCCCCTCCCTACTTCTTCCCCTGGCCCCTACCTACCCGATGTCATCCATACGCCTGGTCGCTGATGCATCTACTGGCCGACTTTCCAAGCTAAACTCTTAACAGTACTTTTTCTTCGGCTCTTGGCTGACAATATACAACAATGACTTTGCTGAATCTCTTTTGTTTCGGCTTTTACTCAAAGGGTCAAAGGGTTTAACGAGCGTTAACCACTCCTGGTCATCTGCCCGAAGCCCTAAGACCCTAAGGCTCTTACTTTTTGGCTTACAACAATATAAACAACGACCCTCGACGCAATCAATTCTTGACTCTAGCTTTGCCCCAACTTTTTTGCTCCGAAACTTTGAATTCTATGTAAAATGAGAGAGGACATGGCCTTAGTGCACTCCCATTCAGATCAGTTTTCAACTTAACACTAAGCCTACACTTTTACAGGTAAAAGAACTGAAATAAATTACTAGACTGTAATTTTACGGAAAGGTTTTTAACAGAGAAGGAAAAGATTCTGAAAGATACAATCACGGGAAGGAATTTACTGAACCCAAAGTCTGACATGCAAGGAAGGGGTTACAAATCGGGTTACTAGAATTGTAACCCTTCTTTCCTCGGTTTGTATGCGACACAATGCCTAATTCAGACACATTGCATCGTGTTAATGTGTAGTAGAAAGCATGTTAAATGAAGAAACAATGTGTTACGGATATACTACCTGATTCAAAACTACATGCTGAAGAAAAGGAGATATGGATGTCCTGATTTCGGAACAAAATATATTTTCAGATTTCTTACATTATCGATACCATTTTCCATCGGGGTGGCTTGCTAT
The DNA here is from genome assembly GCA_023313725.1 of Lithobius niger. NCBI lineage: Eukaryota > Metazoa > Arthropoda > Chilopoda > Lithobiomorpha > Lithobiidae > Lithobius > Lithobius niger. The sequence goes on along the minus strand of JAHWFP010204589.1, from coordinate 10,186 downwards.
TCCGCATAAATTTTCACGTCTTTCTGGAAAATTGCCTTACCTGAAAAGAAAACAAAAAATCCAATTTTTAAACGTTAATCTTTGCATAGCAATTACTGTTCTATATCAAGAAAGAATGATGCTACATGCTACGTATATCTTATTATCTCCTGGTTTCATGCGTTCTATATAAAATTCACTCGAAATTTAGTAAAATATCTTCTGCTTTAGGAATTAGAACATCTAACGAAGATGTATTTGTTTTAATATGTAATATTTTAAAAATTTGTAGTCTGTATAGTATAATACGGTTAGTTGGTGTGAGATGCGCGCACCCAGGGGTTAATTTCGGCCGGAACGGTCCGGAACGGCATACTGGTTCTTTTTTTAAAGCCGGCATGTTGTTCCGGTTCCTTTAAGGTCAACATTTCAAAATAACATATTGTACGGACGTGAAAATCTCCAAAAAAAGGTATCTTCCAGAAGCCAGAATAAGTGTTGAAAAAAGTAAAAACGTCAAAGCTCCGCAGAGTGAGAGCTTACGGCGCTCCCCCAGGGGATGTAAATGACCCTCCCCTCCCTTCTCTGCAAACAAGGGACAGTTCCAGTACTTTTCAAATTAGAAATCAAGCACTGCCACGCACCAAAGTTAGCAAAGCTGGAATGCGGTGCATGGAGGAGGTTTATTCTAGGCACCGGGGCAGACGGGTACCGGGGAAGCTGCAGGAGAGGCTGCGGTAACCAGCTAGACCGGCGTATGTTACGCCTGGCATACAGCTAGTAATAATAATACTATACTATCAAACTTGTAGCATTAACGGGACAGGACATGGAAGGATCACTCAGGATCACTGATACCATGCCTAAAGCAAAGCCAGACAATCGTACTCTTACTTAGAAAGCAATAATTTGGATTTACATAGCCTAATTTTAAATACAGCCAGCTATGGCACCATCACCGCCTTCCTCGAACGCGAGTTCCAAATGTTTACCAACCGCAACGAAAAGAAATATATTCCTACAGTCTCGACTGAACCTTGGTGCAACCCATTCCATTTGGTGGCCCCTGGTCACACTGTCCGAACAGATAAAAAAAAAGCGTCCAGAGTTCACATCGTACTGGTACTGTAATAAGGGGGATGTCAGTGGCAGGTCACTCTTCAACCGACGCAACTTAACGGAATCCACTCTCATTCTATCCATGAACACATCTGAGATAGACCCGCCAATCTTTTTGTGAACCCGCGCCTCCATATCAATATCCCTAACCAAATTCAGAGACCAGACAGAAGATGCATACCCCAGAATAGGTCTTACGGAGGTGCAGAAGGCCCAAAACAAAGTCCTTTGATTATCGGACGTAAAACATCGCCTGACAATTGCTGCCCTCTGGCGTGCGGTTTTCACAGTGCTTCTACAGTGGGTGTATTTGAGGTTGCCATCAAAACCAAATCTCAATGTCTTTAACGCGTGACGAGTGCTCTAGTTTGCTTCCTGGGATTCCATACTAAAAATGGTCTTTTGTGTGACCAATACTGAAAACTTTATATTTTGTTATAGCCAGCCCAAGCACCCACACAGGAGACCAACGCGCTGTCGCATCCAAGGCAGTCGATAGTAACGCGTGGTCAGGCGAGTCAACGATAGCATGATACAGCAACGCTTGACACCATCTGCAAATTTTGGCATTTCAATCTCAGTTCCCAGATCCTGCAAGTCGGAGATATAAATTGGAAACAGCAAGGAGCCAATCACTGACCCCTGTGGCACCCCACAAAACACCTTTCTTGGTTCGGAATCCACATCCATACCAAGAAATCCGACAGAAAATCCCGTACCGAACTTAAAACATAACCACCAATGTCAAACCGCGAAAACTTAAAACTCAGCATTTGATATGAGACAGACTGTAATGTCTTAGCAAAAGCTATCTGTATGACGTCAGTAGTACGAATGTATGTGTGACTACAGTGCAATCTACTCAAGTATTTCTGTGTTCTAGCGCATAAGATGGTTCTGTTCGGCGTGACGTCACGTCTGCCATATTCTACACCAAGAAACGCTTTATTTCTTTATATCCTCCCATGTGAGCATCGTATGTAAGATCCTTTAAGATCCTTAAATTCTTTTAAGATCCTTTAAGTTCTTTTAAGATTCTTTAAGTTCTTACAGGAAGAGCAAAACTTACAAGATCCTGTAAGGTCCTGTAAGATCTTGGTAAAAGATCCTGTAGGATCCTTCTAAGAAACTGTACCAAGATCTTACAGGATCCCTGTAAGAACCTAAAGTCTTACAAGATCTTATATAAGATGCTCACATGGGCTACAACGCTAACGTTTTATGTCTCTAAGAAAGCGTTGACGCCGTTCGATTTTCACCAATAGGGCCTTCGACGTAATCGCCCGCATATTGCTGAATTTATTAGTCAACAATAAAACAATTGAACCAAATAATTTAAATCACACCTCAAGGAAAAATCTCATCACATAAAAGGTTCCAGACTACAGATTGCGGATTCGATGTACGGCGAATCGATTCGTCATCGCCAAAGTTTCAACAGCGGGGCGGGCAAATCCATTGGAAGGAGGGGAGCAAGAAGTGATGGTTGGGTTAACCTGGGGCTGTCGGGCCGTCACACGCCGTCAATTTACGATGATCTGATGTGCGGCGTCTGAGTGTAAGATCTGGTTCACGTAAAAAGACCTGCTCCGCCCCTAACACTCGTGCTCTTCACGGCTAACTTGTCGAGTCCCGGGGTCAGCTCCAGGCGGGGGGAACCAATAAAATAAATTGAAAAGCCAAAATGGTGTTTGCACGGTGGTGGGCCAGGAAAGAATGGAGGGGGGGGGGCGGGGGTTGTAGAGGGAGGGAAGTGGAACATAACGCCGTCACTTCCAACACCAATCTCGTCCCTGATAACGTCATTCACATATGGGAACAAGGTGAGAAGGCAGTTGAATTGGTTGAAGGAAGGAGGGAGCAACGGTCGTCTAGGTTTAATTGCTTAGCTTCAGTTTGTTATAGAATCTTATGGTTCCTGTCCACAAAGCAGACAGTCTGTATTAAAGAGTGTCTGCTTTGTGGACAGGAACCATAAGATTCAGATGTATTAAAGGGTGGCGTTTTTTGTCAAAATAAAAAAATTACTGTAATCTGAGAAAGAAAGGACTTGAACCCTGGACATTAAGTTTACGAGCATGAGCGCTCTATCAACTGCGTTACCGGGGTGGACCATCCTCGCTCCGAGTGGTCCGGTCCGTAATCAGAATGGCCACTCTCGAGTCAAGGGAACTTAGGTGGCACAGCCTGGTAGGCTAATTCTTTCCACTTCTCTCCATCTTTCTTGCTCGCTTGCCTTCTCTTTCTCTGCTTTCATCTTGCACCTTTCTGCTCAGATGGCCTTCTTTTGCGCTCATACCACAGCTAGCATTCTCAATCCCTTTCTCCCCACGACTTGCACATTTCCACCAGGGCAATCTGTATGCGTGCCGTGTCTTAACTCTCTAATACATGAATTAACCAGGTAGCTTCGTTTTCTTTTTATTTTAAGTTCAAGTTACTTGTGTCAGTCGTGAGATTCGAACCGGCACTTTCTTGGTGTGGAGGCGACGATGTTAACCACTGGGGTGTACTAGCACGCTATGCTCAGGGTCCCCGGGGGACCCTTTACAAAGCTCGCGCTGCGTCTTGGACTCTGTTTTTTGACCGAGAAGTGGTACGATGCCATTTGGATGGCTTTTGCGATATAATAGAGGATTAATGTGGAATACAGAAAAACGAAGCTTAAGCTGAAATACCTACCGAGTTTTTTTGGATGTCATGTATTTATTGGCTCATTTCAGGTACATTTGTGAAGTCAGTTATCTAAATTTGTTGGCAGTATGGTGGTAAGTCACACGCACACGGTGTTACAGGACTGGACCCGGACTGGACTGGACCCAGCACTGGACCCGGTTGGGTCTGACGAGCTCAAGATTGAAAGAATGTAGCATCTTCCTCTAATGATGGAATCGCCACAAAGGATCTGATGTCGATTACAAGTATACTTGAGTTTGTTATTCGCCTCGCCTTCTTTTATAAACTAGCCAAACTTCACACACTAGATTAGTGAACTACAGCCAACAAATTAGTTTTCTATCCATCACGTAGTCCATGCCATGTATCGCGTACTATAGTTATGCCATTCATTGTTTCTGAAACGAAAGAAGTAAGGAATGGAGAGAAAGAACAGGGAGGAAAGCGGGCTGCGATACGCTGGAGGTTGGACAAGCTACGCTTCTGATACCTGTGGCCTAACTATTTGAGGCATAAAGCCCTAACCAGACTGGCTGCTCGCGGCTGCAAGCCGACGTACTACGGTGTAAAAAAGACTTCAATGTTCGTTCTTAACACAACACCAACCACACGATTGCTGCAATGTTGACCTTGTAGGCACGTATAGTTACGCGTAGCTTCGCACGAAATTCTCTTCTGTCTGGAGAGGCCTTAAGGGCGGGTTAACGCAACAACAATTGTCTCGCTACTAGCTGTTAGGGCGTGTTTACGCAGCGACTCGCATTTGCATTCTCGCAGCTAGAACTCAATCGCGATGGCAAAGGTGACATTGCCATGGTAACAACGCTAAATGGATTAGCTAAATCCGACATCGTTTGAGTAAATACTTGCAGTCTTATAATCCGTGCCAATAATATAAAGAATTCCTCATGACAAAACAATTTTCCCAAACGCTTCTGAACTCACGTTATTTGCTGTTTTCGTTGCGAGGCGGCAGACATAAAACCGCCGCCATGTTGGAATTTGATGTGATTTCTAGCTTCTAGCTGCGAGAATGCAAAAGCGAGTGATTGCGTAAACCCGGCCTTAGGGCGCGTTTACGCAACAAGTCATTCTCGCTCGCCGAATGCTATTTGCTAGTCAACCGTTATTTATTTATGATTAGTTTCCCGTTGCTACTAAACTGAATGCGGTAATAGATAACAAATTATATGTATTATAAATAACAACACGGATGAAGAACAAAGTGCTACAGTAATTTTAAACATTGCTACAAGATTGTTGTCATTTCATACTATTTCCAAAATTTGCTATTCTCCCTCAAAGTGCAGCTTCTAGCAATGATCAAACGTCGGCAGAATAAATAGCTTCTCGCAGCGAGAATTCAAAATCCAACATAGCGTCCATTTCGTGGCTATCGAATCGAAGACAAACCATCGAATGCTGGCATACAAAAAACAGTCCGTCGTCTTGTACTGCAGTAAAAATTATTTTCTTGTTGTCATAAATCGACGCTCAAATGTTGCAAGCATAGAACGCCGTGTCACGAGGCAGGAGGAGAAGATTTGCGTCTACGTCGTTGCCATGGTTACTAATACGTATAGACAACTCGAAAGCCGCATACTCTGGTAAAGGCGAGAAGCAGCCATCAGATTTAGTATTGATCAAATAAGGACGCGGTTACGCAGCGACACGCCTTTGCATTCTCGCAGCTAGAACTCAATCGCGATGGCAAAGGTGACATTGCCATGGTAACAACGCTAAATGGATTAGCTAAATCGTTTGAGTAAATACTTGCAGTCTTATAATCCGTGCCAATAATATAAAGAATTCCTCATGACGAAACAATTTCCCCAAACGCTTCTGCACTCACGTTATTTGCTGTTTTCGTTGCGAGGCGGCAGACATAAAACCGCCGCCATGCTGGAATTTGGCGTGATTTCTAGCTTCTAGCTGCGAGAATGCAAAAGCGAGTGGTTGCGTAAACGTGCTCTAAAAGCTAGTGAGCGAGAAAACTGTCATTGCATAAACGAGCCCTTACTTGGTTAATACTAAATCTTCTGGCTACTTCTCGCCTTTACCGGACAATGCGGCTTTCGAACGTAGTAACCATGGCAACAATGCAGACACAGACCTTCTCCTCCTGCCTCGCAACACGACATATGATACGTGCAACATTTGAGCGTCGATTTATGACAAGAAAACAGTTTTTACTGCAGTACAAGACGACGGACTGTTTTCTGTATGCGGCCGGCATTCAATGGTTCGTCTTCGATTCGGTAACCCCGAAACAGACGCCATGTTGGATTTTATATTCTCGCTACGTGCAGCTATTTTTTTTTTACCATCGTTTGATCACTGCTAGAAGCTGTTCTTTGAGGGAGAATAGCAAATTTTGGAAATAGCATGATATTTCAACAACGTTGTAGCAATGTTTAAAATTACTGTTGCACTCTGTTTTTTACCCCTGTTGTTATGTATGTATAGTACATTTAATTTGTTATGTATTACCGCATTCATTTAGTTCAATCTGGAAACTAATCGTAAATAAATAACGAATGACTGGCAAATAGCGTTCGGCGAGCGAGAAGGTCTTGTTGCGCAAACGCGCCGTAACTGCTTGTGGTACGTTTTTTTTTTTAATTTAATTTAATTTATTATTATTATTTTTTTTTTTGTATTAGGAAGGTGGGCGGGACACGACACGTCCGCACTCCCGTAAATAATACATTGGCGAGTCTCTGACAATATACGCTTTACCCTAGCGGAGGGTGGTGGTGGAGGGGGGAGAGAAGGAGAGTGCAAAGAGGACACGTGCACCACCGCCCCCACCAAAAATTAAAGTAGTACTTGGTAAAACTAGACAAATAACGCATTTATTGCAGTGGAAATGAAATTATTAAAAAATGAAATTATTAAAACTGCCCTAAAAATGAGTTGTTTTAACAGAGCTCCAACGAATGTAAAGTAATCCCCCCCCCTCCCATTCCCCATATTTTTATGCTGAACTCTCAGACAACTGTGTTGTCCCCCCCCCCCCCCCAAAAAAAAAAACATTCCTGGGTGCACCGCTGCTTTCCTCTTTTACCGGGTGCACACGTCATCTTAAAACCAAACATAACCACAATCAAAACTTCTCATTTGTTAATAAGAGTTGTATCAAAATGGGGTGACAATGAAAGCGTTGACATGTAACTTGAGGAGTAACGATCTTTTCACCCCACTCCCCTTCCACAATTGGAATTTTATGTCATCAAATTTATCGGTAGTGTGTGTGCTTAGGCAAGAATCGAAAATAACACAAGTTAAAAACTTGACACCAACAGGTGTGACTCGAATCAACATTTTAAGGGCCCCCGCGCACACGGCGACCAAAACCGTGCTTCCAGGTCGCTGCAGCCGACGAGAATGCTTACGGTATATGTAGCAGCGCGCATTTAGCTGCTGCGGCCAGACTGTCGCGGCGGCCACTGGGATCTCGAGCAGCGTGCAGGCGACCATACTTGCTCCGTGTTCATTTTTCACCACGTGATCGAGAATTATCAATGAAAAACGGACGTGGTCGCCCGGCACGTCGCCGTGTTTTTTGGCCGCGACGACTACTGGCCGCACGACCTGGTTGTCAAGTGCGCGGGAGCCCTAAATGTGAATCGAACCGGCTTCCGCATGCGAATTGTTGGGACGTAAGAAGCGCCGGATTCAGCGGAGTACAGAGAAGGTGGGGGTGCGGGGAATGGAAGTCGTGAAGTTGCCCACTCACTCTGTGTGCCGGAAGTATCTTTCAGGTCCGGGCACTTTCTCTAACCTAATCCGACAGAAAATCGTTACCAAACTGATGTGATTAGCTTCATAATAGCATTACGTCCCCGTGTTGCCTTCAAGAGCGTCAATCCACCATCTTGTCTTGGCTCGGGCAACTTGTGTTGACCGATAGCTTACGCTGTTGACCTGGGAATTGACTGGCGCACCTTACAACCCCAGCAGTAGGGATTTTTGTTGTGGCAATCTAATCTAAAGTGGATTTCACTGCTGGAAGTAAAGCCAGTTAACATGTACGTCATTTGTTTGACCGCGTGACGACTTCGCACCAAGAAAGAAGGTAAATAAAATGGCGGCCAGCTCCAAACTTAAGCTGTTTCCCATCCCTTATCCATGACTTCGCAACATTCCTACGTCACAAAATCACAGTGGAGAAAGAAATAAGATCGGTCCCTTCATCCTACCATGTTAATTTCAATAACAAGTTTTGTATTTTCAACTGAACAAAAACGCATAACAGTACGACTGTTTCAAAAGTTTTAAAGGCTCAACAAGAGTTAAATAAATACAGATGCAAACCTATTTACGTTGCCTTTTGGACTTATACATCAGACTGCCTGATCGGGGAATCGAACCCACACCCTTGAAACCAAAAGCCGAGGTCTTACCGCTGAGCCATGTCAGTATCAACGCCCGCTGAGATAGTAGCTGTGTGTGGAGCACAGCTACTATCTCAGCGGGCCTTGGTCAGTATGGTTCAGTGGTAAGCCCTCGGCCTTTGGTTTCAAAGGTCGTGGGTTCGATTCCCCGCTCAGGCAGTCTGACATATAAGTCCAAAAGGCAACGTAAATAGGTTTGCATCTGTATTTGTTTTATTGTTTTAAAAGTTTACTCTACACCTGTCCACCAACTTGTGTTTCGTCGCGAATTTCTTTTCAAATTAATTTTATAAACTATGTGGTGTATAAGCTACGTAACACTGCCAACACTAGTTATGGCATCGTCATTGAAGAGGAACGAGCAGTATATTTCGTAACATTGGATTCAAATAAGATGGATAAATTACAGCAGGGATCATCGGTAGGGTCAGTCCTTTCAATACTTCCGCAGCAGCTCGAGAAACAGTGCGAGATTTTCGCGAGATGCACGGCTAAGGCAGCAGCCATTCTTTAAAACTCCAACACGTCTGACGTCACCGGCGTGGTCGTGCGATTTGTACTGAATTACTGATTCTTGTATCTCATTGGCTAACTAGGGCAGTCGTTAATTGCACTGTCGACATAACAGAGAGAGCTCCGCTTTCTTTGCTGTTTGGCTCGCTTTCCTTCTTCCCGTCTCTGCCTCTATAACTTCCTCAACGGCGTGTTCGCTTTGCGCGAAGCTCGAATTAATGTAAAAGTTGGGTAACGCTCAACCATCCAATGATTCAAGTAGCGTAGACATTTAAATCCATCCATTGTTGTTGTTTGGCTCCTGTAAAACACGTCTTTAACAATTAGACACGGCCTCAGCTTAACTATTGACACAGCCACGGCTCTGACGTTGTTGTTTGGCTGTTGTCTCTTTTGCCTCTTGGCTCAGGCATCTTCCCATTTTGTCACCCTGATGGTTCCTTAACCCACGCCCAACCTTTTTTTTTTTATAAACCTTGTCCAGGCAACTACATTTAAAATGTGGTTTGGATAGTCATTGTGGTTTTCGCGTGATGCGTGGTCTAAGTTTGCGTTGGAGTGTGATCATAGCAAAACGACTGGGCTAACAAACGAATGACTACTCATTTTTAAATAATGCTAGCTGAAAAACCGTCAAAAATAACGGATCCTACATTCAATGGATTGAATTGACAAAATATGCAGCTTCCCCACTCTCACTTTCTTTGGGAACGTTACTTTGCTGGCTTTCAACTTGGGGACCGTTATTTTGTTTGATTGCTTCCATGGTTTCCACGTACGACTGATTGTACAGATCGTTGACGTGACGGATTTGTTTTGGTTCCTTCTCAAACTCTTTTAAATTATGTCGTGAGATTCTCATCTTTGCTCCCTTGAATCTGCAACCGACGTTTTACAGTATACTGAAGCATATATAGGCCTACTTTATATATATACGTTTCATATACTAGCATTGGCTTTTCGCAACACATTATTTTCATTGCGCAATTGCCCATTTTCAATCGTGAGGTCCTGAACTTGAAGGCACAATGCTTGATCGTTGCACAACTCACCATTTTCTCATTTCTTCGTGTCGGCTCCCCCTGTGCTTTGAACAGATCACCAGTGAAACGACGTAACAGTACAATTTCCAAATTCCACCCACAGTTTGATGACTTCTTCCCAGTTGTGCTGACATCTATTCACGCCCACAGCGATGGCAGATGGCATTGGTGTACGTGTGATATAGAAGATGTAATATTTCGTTTGTCACCTATTGTTACAGCTGAATAAAATTTATTGGGGCCGTCGCCCGAAGCAATGCGCCCACTCTAATGGTAAAAAACACCAAGAAACCGTAAACCATAAACCATGAAACCACAAAATACAACACTGGAACAATTAATGCATAACTAGTACTCCTTCACATTGCCGCCCGCTCGCCCTTTTTCTTTGCTACCGTGGCCAAAATTGTTACAGGGCATCGACGACACCCTTCACATTGCCAGCCGCTCGCCCTTTTT
>JAHWFP010204587.1:0-11079 GCA_023313725.1 Lithobius niger | reverse complement strand
GGACTTAGTCATGGATATTTATAATGTTTCCTTTACAGTTTTATTTTCTTCACAACATTGATACTTATTTAGGAGTTTTAAAGTGTTTCGTTTACTTCAGTTTAGTTACTTGTAACAGTTTTATTTGTCCATAACGTTGATATTTTATTCGTGGATATTTATTGTGTATGCTTTACTAAAGTTAAATTACATATGGCAGTTTCATTTTTCCATATCATGGATATTTTATTCACGGTTTTTTTTTATTAAGTTTTTTGTATTTTGTCTATAACATTGACATTTAATCACGGATTTTTATTGTGTTTCATTTACTCAAGTTTAGTTATCAACAGCAGTTTTTACCATAACAGCGGCATTTATTCAAGGGTTTTTTTGTTCTGTTCTTTTTATTTAAAGCATGGTAGCGTTTCATGCTTTCTTAGAATTTATCAATGATGTCAGGCGTTTATAAAGTGATGACCTTGAAACTGATTACAACGACGATTAACTTGAAACACGGGTGAATTGAAAAGGAATGCAGCTACAAGTAAATTTTCACTAATGGCACCATCGTACATTAATTCCGAAAATGATTTTTTTAAAGAACGCAGAAAAGATACATGTAGATATTTGGAGCAAACAAAAATAATCGAGGAAAAGAAGGGAACGTGATACGTATAACTATACATATATTTTTTTTTGCAGGAATGAACGCTAATTTGGTCGGTGTAATCTGAATTTAGTCCTCTTGTAATAATTATGATATGATATTCTAACATCATTTCTAACATCTCTAACATTGTTTCAGAACTCTGCTGAAAGTAAGTTAGAGCCGAAATTTGGCTACCAAGAGAAAAACTTTACAACGAATTCTCGCAGTACAACTAATCTGATTTCAAGATGGCATCGTTGTGGCTCTGCCGACCTGTAACGAAGCAGTCAACAATGCGAGTTCAGTACCGACTAGGAAAACTGTTTCTTTTGAAGAAATAATTTATCTTATTGTTACGGATTGACACGAATGCACGACGGTATTTAACCAAATAATGTCGCGGAAGTTATCCATGTGGCTTTGTTACTTCCGACAACAACACTTTCGCCAACCTTATTTCGATGCCAGCTGCGAAATTGCGTTGAGGAAGTTGTTGTATAAATGCGACCTAACATTGAATTTATTCTTAAACGTCAAGCTAAATTCGTCTTGTGTCCTGTTTCGTATTTTTTATAATATTATTGTGTGCGCGGCGTATCTTGAGTCCTGCACGTATTTTATGATCGGATACATCTTCCTGGAGAGGGCGGCTTTAATCGACGGCCACCATTGTTTTTGAAACTATTTTGGATGTCAACAAGGCACTCCGCTACCTACATCATATACATATAATCGATTATTTGTGTTCATTCTGGGTCGAACGCAAGATGGGCCGCAGGCACTATAGTATAGCTAACGTAATAGGAAAGCCATAGTGAAAGGTTAACTGAGCCGCGTATGTGTTACTACGAACATCTGTGGTTGCACACCTGCGTCCCCGATCTACAAGTTAAAGTTTGTATTACGAAAAGTGAATAATTGACCCATGAATAGTGAATACAGAGCACTTAGCAACGGTAATTTATTTACAACGTAATACGATTTACGGAGTTTTAAGAAAGAGAACATGCTCGAAGCGAGCATTTAACCAAACGTGAGTTCTGCTTTCCCGAGGGCAGACGAATGGAAATGCCAAAACCACGTTATTGAATGTATTGCGAAAATCGATGCTTCAAAACCTTTTCTACCTGTAGAGCTGTGTAACGGTTTTGCCAAATTTTAAAGGTTGATGTAAATAAAATAACAGCATACCCAACTAAAAAATGACGTTCCGCTGTCAGAAGAGAAGGGGTCGGCAGAACTAAACTCATTGATGACAACACTATACCATATCTTTAGCTTGCAGAAAATATCAATAATATACGTCATGTCAACGCCACGGTTTTAGTTTGTAGAAAATGTCAATAATACGTCTTTAGCTTGCAAAAGAATGTCAATAACACTAGCAAATTAGTTTGAAAAAATGTCAGTAACACTACTTTTAGCTTGAAAAAACTAAAAGTAGTCAGTGAAAAAAGTCAATAACACGTCTTTAGCTTGCAAAAAATATCAACAACACGTCTTGAGTTTGTAAAAAAAATTTTAATAACACGTTTTTAGTTTGAAAAAATGTCAGTAACATGACTTTGCAAAAAATGCCAATAACACGTCTTTAGCTTGCAAAAAATGTCAATAACACGTCTTGAGCTTGCAAAAAATGTCAATAACACGTCTTTAGTTTTCAGAAAAGTCACTAAAACGTCTGATCTTGCACAAATGTCAATAACACGTCTTTAGTTTGCAAAAAAATGTCAATAGCACGTTTTGAGCTTGCAAACAATGTCAGTGACGACGACTTGGCACCTGGTATAAAACACAGCCAGACATAACTGCTATAAAACGATTAGCTTCACGAGTACACTCTGAAGACGATACACATCAATGTGTACCCGCTCAGCCTCCACTAGAACTGTGTACAGGGAGTACACAATTTGTGTACAGGTATTACACAAGCTGTGACGAGAATGTGTACTACCGCTACACAGACTCTGTACTGCCAGTATACACAACTCATGTGGTGGCTGAGAAGGAACACACTGATGTGTGCCGTCGGTACACATCGTCTTCAGAGTTCATCCCTCCCCCCCCCCCCCCCCCCCCCCCCCCCGCGGGGGGGGCCGTGAAAGGCTAGTTCTCGTTCATATTTCAATTAAATCGGTTGTTAGATGAGCACCCCTATGATTACGGTTTTACTGGAAAATTAGAACGTAAAGGTAATGCGGCGATCGTCTGTAGAATGTAAAGGTATACGAACGATCACCGCACTGCTAAGAGTGGAGCCGCTGTATTTCAAAATTTGAGTTACAGCGCTCCTTTAATGTTAAGTTAGTTAAATGTTTTAGTTCAACCAAAAAATATAGAAGTTTTTTTTTTATTGTCGATCTGCAGATAAAAATAAAACTGCTGTTAAGAGTGCTTCACCGCCTGAAGTTGCTACCTCGATTTGATGTGTGAAATGTGACACTGGTGATATCATTTTAGTAAAAAAAAATAGCTAAATGTAAGCTGTAAAAAGACAATCGTTTGGATATTAACTAAGCAAAATAAAACATAAGAGTTGCAAAAGAATTGGAAGTAAGCGTGTTGGAAAAATAAAACAAATAGTTGAAAACAAGTTGAAAACGTACGAGTTGGATAAATGAAGCCCACGAGTTGACGCCTCGTTTAGATGGGTTAAATGTGACACTGAAGATATCAATTCCACTACAGTTAGTAAGAAAAAAAATTGCTAAATGTAAGCTGTAAAAATATAATCGTTATGATATTTACTAAGCAAAATAAAACATATGAGTTGCAAAAGAATTGAAAATATAAGAGTTGGAAAAATGAAGCAAACGAGTTGCTGTTTCGTTTTGATGTGTTAAATGTGACACTGAAGATATCAATACCATTACGAGTAGTCAAAAATATCTGCATATAAGCTGTAAAAAAACAATCGCTGGGATATTAACTACGCAAAACTGAAAATATCTGCTCTCAACCCCAAATATGCCAAGTAGTGGAATCTTCAAATTTTAACAGTTTCTTTTTGTGGAGCCAAGGAGGAAACACCAGGGAAACATATAAATAAACGTCATTTAATTGTCGGCTATCCTTGGGCCTTTGTAGCTTACCCAGACAAGGCGGGTCAACATAACATAAAATAAATTCATTATTGAAACCTCGACGTCCAGCGACAGACGTAAACAACTGTCGAGCTGAATGTCGAGGTTCCAATAATGAATTTATTTTATGTTTTTACTTTTATTGAATCGCCCTATTTGGGGTTTAGATGTAGGTATATGCCGCAACGGCGATGGGGGCCTCAAAAAAAAAAAAAGACGTTGATTTATTTATTTGTTTTGCTGGTGCTTCCTTCTTGGATCCTCAGAAGAGAAAACTTTAAAATTCAACAGAAACGTGGCGTGTTTCCACATTCAGGCATTTTCAAGCCCATGAGTTCATTACAGCAATTTTATGTATAAAAACAGAAAGAAAATAATAGTTGATTCTATACATACGAGTGTGCGGTCTACGAAAAACATTTTTTGTTCACAGAGAGCATAACTGAAGACACCATAATTATTGAAGCTTGTGTGTACCTGACTATTATAGGTTTATGTGTATCTGAAGTGATCTTAAAGACTCACCTTTTGTTGGGTGGCTTAAATAATCTTTTTTTTTCTAGGGAGAGGGTGGCAAGTTTACGCTTCCTGTTAGAAAATGTAAGACCACTGAATTTTTATTTCACGATTATTATTTTTGTTTTAGTTATGTATGGCTTCATAAGCAACTTTTGAAGAAAAAAAGCGAATAAGCAGATTTACAAAGATGTTTACGCTTTCTTGGCTCTTATTTGCGGGGGGGGTTCTTCCCCCATGATTCTCCCTATTATTTACGCCACTGCTATTGATGACTAAATCCGTGCCCGTCGCTCTTAACACTCACTTTTTAAGGCACGTGACACATTAAGCAATGTGTATATTCGAACTGGTAATTCTGGCGGTCTTCACTTTTGATTTTGCATACCATGTCTTCGTAACTGTAACGTTGCGTAAATTAAACAACCAAAAAGATTAGGGCAGAGACTGAATTACCTATCTACCATTCATTAGAATTACGTAGGCAGTAATTGGCTTCGTTGATTAGTTGACCTCTAGTGGCTTCGATTCATGCTTAATAAAGTTTAGTTTTTATCCAAGGCATCACAAAATTTAAATTATCAGCACGAAGGCTGCTCGAGTACTCGAGTACAGAGTTCTTTTGTCACATTATTAGGAATTTCTGCAATTCCTGAAGTAAAAAATAAAGCATGTATACAGTTCGTTGATAAACTTATTCAGTGGTTCTATCATTAGAATTGTAATCTAACTAAGCCCTAATGAAACCAGGTATGTTCTGGCTTCGATTCGATTCAGAGGATGATAAACCAGTCGTAGAGCTCAGACATACGTTTTAGGACTGTGCACCTGACAAAAAAAATACTCCGAAATTTATCGTGGCTAGGGCCACTGCATTCCTAAGTGCAACTGAAGAACAAAGATCAAAGCAGATACTGAATCTTAAATCCTGAATCTTTAGAGCTCATCACAAACTGCCATATCTGTTATTAGGCCCATTTCTTCATCACTGACCTAGATGTCGACGGGCCATTATACCTCAAACCCTACCTCCCTTCATTTTTAAGAATATTGGTATAGACAGGAACTACTCCGTTAGGAACGGGGAGTCTTGAAGAGTATTAAGGATCAGTGCTAGCCTATGAGGTAACAGAGCACAACTTGGCGATTTTTTGTACTACAAAGTGCACCCATCTTCGAAAGGAATGTTGAAAAGGCCCGATTTTCATGTGATGGTAGCCGATTGCAACTAACGAATTAAGTTACGAATTAAGAGGCTTGAACAGACTGGTAACCTCTGACAGAGTAAAAAGTTGCATTGCACGTGAAAAGACACAAATTTAAATTTTCAGCCAATAAATCATGTTCTGGCCTTATTAACAATTTAAAACAGCAAAAACGGTAAAAAAAAAAACGCCCCTGTGTTAAACTGTCGCCGCCATCTTTAACTGTTTCAAGATGGCGGAGACTGTGTAACACAAGGCTGTTTTTACTGTTTTAAATTGTGAACAAGACCAAGACATGATTTATTGGGTGAAAATTTAAATTTATGACTTCTTACTCTGTCAGGGGTATCCGTCTGTTCAGGTAGCTAATTAGTTTATATTTATTTAAGAAGGCTCTGGAGCTAATAAATTGCAGACACCAGTCGATTTTTTTACTTCAAGTTATTGTCTGCAAGTTAAAAAGGCGATCGAAGCTCCTGATTTGATCAAATACTCGCAAGGGCGCTCCTACATTATGGCTCAAGCTCCGGGCCCCCCCCCCCCCCGGGGGGGGGGGGGGGGTTTTTATGCATAAAAATTATGTCAGGAAAAAATGCTGCGACCGAAAAATGTAACCACGAAAGGGATGGGGTGGAGACTTTCTCCCCAGTGAACGTGTCACGTGATTTCGTGTCATTGATTGACCTTTCTTGCCCTTTGATTAATTATTTTGCTCTTTCTGAGTTTCGAGCCCATCCCTTTCTGCCGTTCTGCGGGCGCCCTTGAATGTTGGATTGCATTATTTAGTTTTTCACTCTTGTTTTTCAAGGTCTCCTAATGAACCCTTCAACTTATTTTTTTCAGGCTTTCAGAGGAGGACCAAGGTTAACAAATAGCCTTTGGCTGTTCAGGAAAATCGCATTAAAAATACCCTTTAAAGCTGTTTACACAGTTAAAAGATGAGCATTACGACGCTAACGGAAATCATGCTGTCAATCTATAGTGCTAACAATCAATATTCCACCACAGAGTCCACTCACAACCAAGAATTAAAGGCTAAACAAGTGCGATCAAATTCAACAACAACATTTTCAAGGTCTTGGCCTTCACCAGCCGAGTGGGAAGGGAATCAAGTATTTGAAGCGATTAAGGAAACATCTGCAGAGGGAGGAGAAGAGATGCATGCATCGGGAAGATGAAAGGATCCCAACAAACTTGATTTCGTTTTCTTACCTGCCACAGAGATGTAGAGCAAGGTCCAAACCACGAAAGACAGCATTTTTGAGCCGGGCATGATGGCGCAGATTCACAAAGATGGAGCGAGCGAAAATCAGTCTCAAGTCCTCAGAAGATGATGAACAAACAGGACGCCGGGGAATCTACTCGCTGTCTTTTCTGACCAATCTCCACCCGATTCTTTACTCTTTTCCGTGAACGATGGAGAGGAATCTGCCATCAAAGAGCAAGCAGTACCGGAAGCATGTGTCCCCTCAGGTCTTGTTTTTGATCCCTTTCTTTGTTCCGCTACGCCGTCTGCATTTCTGCAAGCCGGTCTTACGAATTGGTGGGAGTGCACGAAATCCTGGGTTTTTTGCAGTTTGATTCCCGGCTGCAGTTGACCCGAGCTTCACCCGAGCGAACGAATTGATGACCCCAGAGCGGGCGAACGTCCGTTACATGCTTATAAATGACCGCTTGCGCTCTTGCAAACTGGCGCACTCCACTCCGTGTACGACTTGCGTTTGGACGTTTCAGGAGCGCTAGATCGTGTTTTCGGACGTGTGGCTGCAGCGGGGACAGCCACTGCACCGTACATGCAAGCGGGCAGACCTTACACACTTCGTTGCTTCCAAATAGTGGCGGAGTCCCCCATCCAACGCTGCAGCTGCACCAGCGAAGCACGGGTCTAGACGATTCCTGTGCGGTTACGCCAACATGCACGGTTGAGAGCGAACCAATGAATGCACGCACCTTGAGAAATCTGCGGGCCTACAACGCATCCAAACTGCGTCCGTACACACGTCTACACACCTCGTGTTCGCATTTATCCTAAAGCAGTAGCCCCCATTCACAAACTGGGGCTCCTGCACCGAGTCTTTGTTCTTGCGGCGCGGCGAGCTGGTGATTTCCAAGCAAACACCAAAATCGACTAAACGTCTCTCAGCCACCCGAGTGCTTTGAACAACGAACACATGAGCATTTCTCGAACGCCCCCGAATTAATGGAATACGATGTCGGCAGCAGCTCGTCTCCTACTGTCGACCGATCGATGGCTTAGGTCCATGCCACTGCTCTGCTCGTTTGGCGGCCGGCAGGTGGCGCCAGTAGAAGACTTGCGGCCGCCATTGTTGACTTGCACGTGCACCGTAGCCCGGGCCAGATGCCCATGTAATCAGGAGCAAGGTTAAACGTAAAATACTCAATGGTCTGACATGCAACTCATAAAATATTAAAGTGGGGAACACTGAAAACGTGATGGCGATTCACTGCCCACTTGTGTGCTGTTTTCTAAAATGTAGATTTCGTAAACAAATGAGGAGCCGAAATAATAACAATGTTATTATATGATAATAATTTATCCAGGACGAAGAGCAATGCACGAAGTTCACATGTGAACGTGTTTGTACACGTTACACAGAAGAGCGTACTGTATACTTAGTAACTTAGTCTTCTAAAAAGCCGAAACGGTTTAGAAGATTATTGCAACGATTTCGTCCGTCCGTCCATTGCCTCTGTCACCTTTCGAACGGTGCCAAATAGACGCGACACGGTTTCGTCATTAGATTCAGCGACCAAAAATTAGTTTAAAATACACGACAAATTAAAACACCGTTGCTTTCTTTGTAGGTAATTAGCTTTCTCGCTGTAACTAAAGGAAATAATAACATTCTATCGTCGCGTTTAAAACCTAAGGACAACACATGCAACCATGAAAACAAAAGCATTACGTTAACGACACACACCAGCTTTATTAAAAATAATCGCGACGCCATGTTGTGTGGACGAAGAGGCTTACTCTCGAATCAAATTCTCCGTTAGCTGCTACTAACGCAATGAAAACAGCAGGTAAAAAAAAATAGGCCTAAAAGCTGAAAATTAGGTCTTAATCACACTGTCGTGGTAACGTCAAGTCTCCGCGTCGTATTTCATAAATGAATAAGCCTAACCCAATTCTCCACCAGCTGCTACAGGCGTTTGGTCCCAATGGTCGAGGATTCAATTCCCACTCAGACAGTCTGACATTTAAGTTCAAAAGGCAACGGAAATGGGTTTGCAGCTGTGTTTCTTTGCAACTAATAGAGCCCATTTTGCTTTCCGTCTTGTTTACTATAACGGTAGACACAGCAAGTTAATTGGAAACAATCACTTAAACAGTATTTAAGAATAATTTTGAGGTGCTCAGTGTACCCACATGGGCATTTTATTACAGCAGAACGAAAACTATTAACAGCCTTAGGGCGCGTTTACCCAGCGACTCGTCTTTGCATTCTCGCAGCTAGAACTCAATCGCGATGGCAAAGGTGACATTGCCATGGTAACAACGCTAAATCGATTAGCTAAATCAGACGTCGTTTAAGTAAATACTTGCAGTCTTATAATCCGTGCTAATAATATAAATAATTCCTCATGACGGAACAATTTTTCCCAAACGCTTCTGAACTCACGTTATTTGTTGTTTTCGTTGCGAGGCGGCAGACATAAAACCACCGCCATGTTGGAATTTGAGGTGATTTCTAGCTTCTAGCTGTAAGAATGGAAAAGCGAGTGGTTGCGTAAACGTGCTCTTACAGTATACTAATGTTTTCTTTGAACCTGGCGACGATAAACTAACTGTGGGGGGGGGGGATGAGGCTTAATGGCGCGTCGACAGCGTGGTCATTAGCGCCAACCTCAGTCACAGTGCAGTGGTCCGGGTTGCCACTGCACCACACATTACAGAGATATTATTCAAACCCCTAACCTAAATCTTGTCATACATCTGTACCTCCTGCAAAAATTGAAAAACACCGGACAGGAGGACAGACTTATCGCCCAATTGACACACAATGTCATGCGGAAGATGGAAACGACGACGAAAACCATCAAGATGGCAACAATTAGTGCCGGAGTGAAACTAACTGTCTTTCATTCTGTCTTTGGTTACGTACTGGTTGCATCTTCATTTCCTCTCATTTCACTATAATGGGTTTCTGCATCACAACGTTGGCCGAACTCCGTTAAACCTAAAATTGTTGGGAAAAAGTATCCCTTCTGGTTTTATTTCTTTAATCCGAATACTTATTTTTATTTTTTTATTTTCTCCGTGAAATATAGCCTAGACTTAAAGATTACGTTGTCACTGCACGACACGTGCGGGTGCAGAACCCACAAATCCAATTTCAAACTTCTTGATCAAAACAACTCATTAGTACAGCATTATCCAAAAACCGACACCATCCAAACTTACCCGACACAAATATTTTATTCCATATTCCCCAACAATCGAACTAGAATTGATCGAGAAACCGTTTGTATCACAGTACGTGAAATCCAAATGAGAGTATATACGTCCAATATCACATACTCCCTAATGCACACAAATTTTACGAATAGTTTCAACTGCTAAAAAAATTTCAAGTTACAATATTCCACCGTCAGCCACAGGCTGTGAACACGGAAGTCCCTCTAGAACTTCAATTAATTTGTGGTATGGAAGAGTAGTAATAAAAAAAACTCCTCCTGAAAAGAGTTGGAGAACAACAAAGGGGTTCAAAGGGTTTAACGAGCGTTAACCACTCCTGGAACAACATAACAAGCACAACAATATGCGAATTAGATTTAATTTTCGGGAATTTATTTTTCCCTTGTTCACAATCAAATTTAGTTAAAAAGCTATTAAAAACACATGATTTTGTGTGGAGACCGATATTCAGTCCTCCATAGGACCAAATTGGATTGCACACGTGACCACTGTTCTTTACAGATTATGATTAGCTGGTAATGCCTTCTATAAAAATTAATTCCCGAAAATTAAATGTAATGCTTGTGGTTCTCCAATTCCTTTCAGGAGTTTTTTTTTTTTTTTATCACGAAGTCCCTCTCTTTTTTTTAGTATTCCTTTTGTTTTTAAAATTGCTTGACTTCTTGACTTGGCTGACATCCAGTTTCGCCTGGTACACAGAAGCATTTAGGGTGTTGCTTCTCATAATTTTCATTGACTTGACTTGTCTATTTATTTATTTTTTATTTTTATGTGACTTGGTAATGGACCAGTATTGGACCGAAACGTGGAAAAAAGATTGATTCTTACGTGTTCATCTTATTAGCTTAATTCTGCCTACTCCAGTGCTTTAACAAAATTATCAATTGCACTCACAGCATTCGCTTGACCAACGGCGCTATAGTAAGATCATAAATCTGAATTCCATCACCATTATCTGGCTAGGATAGTTTGACGATTGATTTGACTTCTATACAGGCTTTTTATAAAAAAAAAATCTAGACACCATGTTCCTCCCGAAAATCCCGGCATTTTCCGCCGGAGGCTCAAATCAAATATAGCCGCCAGTGACCATATTGAAGAAGTAAGTTTTGAACCAGACCACCTATATAGACTCATGTTCAAAGACACTATTTCAGGTAAATCAACCACGAGGACTCCGAATATGTACTTATTTGAATTTAC